>JAKSZP010011962.1:0-172743 GCA_022478985.1 Massospora cicadina
TGGGGATCCCAGAAAAGCATGGGTGACATGCCAAGGGGTTAGCCAGCGCTGGTAGCCCTGACGCCCAAGGTGAAAGGCAAGAGCTGACCAGTCTTCATACTGGTTAGCCTGCCAACTAGAAGAGCCCATAGTCGAATTTTTGACATAAAGATCCCACTTGTATCATAGTATCCTTAGTAATGGTCTTAAGGTAAGCCTGATCTGCTTCAGAATCTTTAGCCCACAACTCAGGTTGTCCAATAAAGTCATATAATTGCTCCTCATTCTGAGGATCCAAAATTACACAAGCAGCCGGGACAGGCCATCCACATCTTGATGGTTGGTACCTGAGCGATGAACATTTGAAAAATCGTAATTTTGTAATTGCAAGGTCCAACAACCCAACTAGCCATCTGGATCCTTTATTAATTGCAACCATCTTAGAGAAGAATGGTTGATAACAATTGGTACTTGTACCATAAAGAAGTGTTGAAAATGTTTGATTGCCATAATTACATTTAGACACTCCATTCATTTACATTGTATTTTTGCTTGGCTAAGTTAGGATTTAAAATAGTAGCCCACAGTAAGGTCAAGTGGATTTTCGTCATACTGAGACAGTATGGCCCCATTAACAACATTAATCACATCAATATGCAGAATAAAAAGCTTATCAAAGCGAGGATGGATCAAAACAGGCGTTATGGTTAGAGAATCTTGGATAGAATTAAAGGATTGCTCCTGGGCAGAGATCCATTCAAAGGGTACATTTTTTTGTTGTAGATAGAATTAAGGTTCAACCAAATCAGCAAACTTTGATATAATTGTTGGTAGAATCCGACCATCCCTAGGAAGACCTGTATATCATGCAAAGAGGCCAGAGGATACATTTGGCTAAAGGCCTTAATTTTGGCCATTAGGGGTTAAATCCCCTTATGCAAAACCTTGTGACCTAAGAACTCCATTTAACTCTGAAAGAAAAAACATTTGGAAGGTTTGAGCTTAAATAAAGAATTCCTAATTCAGACAAAAACTTCTTGTAGGTGGTCCAAAACATGGTAAAAGTCTTCAAAAACATGGTAATGTCATCAAATTACACCAAGACATAGGTCAGCTTTAAGGCTTGGAGCATTCCATCCATGGTCCTCTGAAAAGTGGCCAGAGCATTGCTAACCCTTGAGGCATACAGGTTGATTCATACAAGCCCTCACTAGAAAGCAAAGCACATAGCTCAGTCTTTGGGGCCAACTTAATCTCCCAATAAATCCTGTCTAAATACATTGCAGAAAAATAGGTGGATCTAGCAAGCAGACGGAGTAAATAATAAATCCTTGGTAAAGGATAGATGTCCTGATGAGTGATTGAAATTAACTATAATATTCCATAATCACCCCAGTGAGATCCATCTTTCTTATTCACCTGTAACAACGTAGAGGCCAAGGGACTATTATAAGGTTTCATTAACCCAGCTTCCAATAATTGATTCAATCTGGTAACATAAGCCTCCTCAATCTTTGACTTATGATAAGTCTTAGCCCAAAATAAGAGAATGCTCCAAAAATAATGGTATGTGTCGCTACTTCATTTTAATAAAATCACAGGTATGCTTGAATAAGGTATATGATTATTTATTGATTAATTGATGCACTAGTTTTCCTGATCAATAGTGAGGTGTTTCCCAATCACAGGATCTATGATAAGGAGTCCTGATGGGATTCCAATCCAAAATCTTGTAAACCCCCAAAATGGCTTAATCTCATAAATCTTAGAAAGGGGTAATAATTTAACATAGTTTATCAGAGTATTCCAATCCACAGTTTTCAGCTCATTGGTACATTTTTTAGTAAAACAGGTAGCATACCAGAATAAGCGTAGTCCAAAACTCCTATACAAGGCAAAAATCTCTTTAACAGAAGGGTTTGAAACGCCCTATATCTGTAATAAATGACCCTTGGAAATAGTGAAGTGTAAAAATATCAACAGTAATATGAGATTTTGAAGGAATAACAACGGTATCAGGAGAGAAAACGGGCATACCTTCATCAATGTCAGCCGTCTTGGGGGGTAATTTTACTTGAGGTCTTTTGACATGGTACTGGAGAGAATAAGACCTTTTTCGTCCCCTCTTACAAACAGACCTTACGCTTGAAATGTTGAATAAAAGCATGCTCAATTAAAAGTAATGGAACAGAATATCCCAAAAAGTGATAGAGAAGAATTATGGTAATTATAAACCCATCAAATTTCTGCAAAATTTGTGTCCTAAAAAAGAAGATCATAACTCAAGTTACTAAAACAGTTTCGGCTCCATAAAAGTTAAAATTTCAATATTTAAGGTAAGTGACGAAAGATCTCCAATTGACCATGTACTATGCGGCCCAGAAGTCCCATACTCTTCAAAATGGGAAATGTCAGGCGTAAGTTTGATCTGCTTGGTCAGCTTAGAAAAGACTACATTCACAGGAAGCCAGTATCTATGATAGCCTTAGCGAGGGATTTGGTTTACTATACGATCAATGCGAGTAATCATACTTCCAAATTGGGAGGGTAAAGCCAAATAAAGATGTCACGGCATAAAAAGAAGATTATTCGATTTTTTATACTCAGCAATACAGTCACCCTTGTTCAAACCTATAATATATTAAGAAGATAAATCTAATTAGAATTGTCATCCTTTTTCTTCTCATCCGTTTTCTTCTTAAAACAGCGGTCATAAGTATGGGATTATCCGTGACAATAGTTATATTGGATATCCTGAGAATTTCAAGGTATGGCATACACTTTAAAGCGATTTGTTTTATAGAATCCAAGATGTGGGGGCTTTGATGAATTTTTGGTGGAAGTTCAAACTAATGCTCCTTAATATCTAAGATGCTTTAGAAGTTCTTCTTTACACTTATAATATAAACTTGCAACTGTGTTTGGGAAGTGAAGGCAGGCATAACAGATATTATAGCGTTATCAAGATTCAACCAGCTACAGGCCAACAAAGTCTGTGCCTCCTGATAGAAATGATGCGTAAAATCTCCAATGGGTTCATTTCAAAAGGGCTGTATTCCCATAAACACCTGCTTTTGTGATGATAGGGTTTGATCACTCCCAAATTCCTTGAGCAGAGCTTCAACTTGAGACCAAGTAGTGCAAGTCATCAGGTGAGGGACCATTATATCCTGAGCCAATTGAGTGAGAAATTGAACAAGTAATTCTTTCTTTTTTGAAAGTCCTTTGCCTCCCCCAGAACTTTCTCATATAGGTAAAGGAGACAAATTAAACTCCCTTCCCTAAGAGAATACTTATAACTGAATATCAGTCTAAAACTTATACGAGCATTTGCCATTAAACATGAACCACAGGCTGGTTCAGTTTGGCGGAGATGTAATAGCTATAGTCAGAAGCTTAATAGATATAAAGGAGGTATCTCAGCCACCTCAGTGCAAATCTTATTACTCCAATAGTTTTACACCAAATGACCCACTTTAGCATCTACCCTTCAGGTTACTTCATTAGTTTGTTCTTGACTGCGCTTAAACTTTATACAGTAAGTAATCGATCTTTGTTTGGAGCAGATTCCCCTTGGATTGACATGCTTGTAGTAAAACATTAGTATTCTTAGCCCATTTGCCCAGGTTATTCAGCTCGTCAGTTAAGGATTGGGCGCCAAGAGGGAATCAATATGAGTTCCATCAAGAGCTAAGTTACAAGCCAGGTCACTTTGTGAAATCGTCATCAAAACCATCCAATTATCTCAGAGAGGGAGCTAATATTAGACTCAAGTGAACTGCCAGAGCCTTCAGTCCCAAAGAATTGAAGGGTCCCTGGATGTCCCTGAGACCCAGGAGGGCCAGGAGGCCCAGCAGCATTTGTGGATTCAGGAGGTCCAGGCAGTCCTAGAGGACATGGAGGTCAGCCTGGCCTGGGGAGTCCAACTACTTCAGAAGGTCCCACTAAATTGATTGGTCCATGGGGACCTGGCGCCCCAGGTGGGCTCATAACTCCAGGGGTTCCCTCCATATTGCTGACTCAAAATTGTAAATTAGAGAATGGTTGCTCAAATTGGAAGAAGAAACTTCTTATTTCCTCTTCCAACACCTGAATATCATGAACTCGATTCACAACTGAGAGTCAATGAACCTAGTTATCCCATACTCTAATTAAGCAATTTGCCACTGTACATCATCAATGAAAAAGGTAGCTAATAATGGCATTTTGATATCCCATCAAAATTTAGAAAAAGACTTGAAGAACTCAGAAACGTAATTACTCAAAGATTGCAGTCCTTCTAAAAGATTGAATATCCCCTTTCATGATTCTGATATGACTGGACAATAGCCCTAATTCATTACAACGGATTAGGTAGAATACTCCAATCATGATTCTAAGTTACGATTATTTGAGCGCCTTAGGATGAGGTGATTCTGGGTTGGGAAGTATAATATTGGATTGCCTCCAAATCAGGCGATAAGGGAGATGTTGATGAACAATGAACAATGAGATGTCAATATATGACAAAAATGAGTGGATTGCCTCAAATTAAGGCGATTGTGAATTTAATTAATGATGAACTCTGCTGAAACCAATAATAATACAGCGGAAAAAAGTTTAAGCAAAAAAGTCAGTATTAATCAAGCTGCTGAGATATAAGTGATATGAGAAGATTGAAGGAGGAAGTTGTTAGGAATAAATTGAAAGTGGAGCAGCGAACATCTGATGAACATATTAAGTTAGATTTAGAAGTGTCATCAGAGCATTAGCTCCCATTTTAATTTGTTATTTGTTTTAAGTGTGTGCTGAGTTCTGTTAGGGAAACGGAATAAGAAGTTTAGATTGGCCCACCAGCTGGGATGCAAAAGCACCCAAAAAGCAAGCCAGGATGCCAGAGGTATTGCTGCCCAAATGACGTTGTATGGCGCGAGGAGTTAGTAAACAAATATTCACTGATGTGCAGAAAACGTGAAAAGAAACTCATTAATGAACAAAGCCACAGCAACTCCAGACTCCAAAGTCTTGTTGAAGGGAGTTACACTACTGGACTAGCTGCTTCTAAATTTTCCATGGAAGGGGTTGACATCAAAGTAGTGAAAAGGGGACAGATCCTCGCATGAAGGTAAGATAAATGAGACTACAGGAATCCCATTTCCTGATGACAGATGGCTTCAATGACAGGATTAAATTCCCAGAAATTTCTTGCCTGAGAGATCTAGTTAACTATGGAGTGAGCCAACGTGATTATTAAAGCTGGTACAGCCCATCCAAAGTAAGGCTGACAGGCCACCAAGTTAAAGCCATCATGAAATTGGCGAGAAAGATTTTAAATAAAAATAAAATATTTGGGAACTGGTGGGGAATTTTATCAAAAGAGAAAAGTAAGAGATCAACCACAATTTCCTCAGTGTAATGCGACTGATTAAGTAGTGTTTGACTTGGGTCAGCTTGTCAAAGCACAGATTGGGGCCCTTAAATTTCTTCCTAAACTGGAAAATTTTCAAGGTAGGGGAAAAATGATTATAATCTGAACTGACATTAAAGGAATTAACTGCAGGCCAAGTAGCTATTGATTCATCTGCAAACACCTAACCCAAGGCTTTACTGCATTTATGGCAGAGGCATGATAGCATTTGCCCAATGGGAAAAGGGGATTTCCCAGAGACACCCCACATAGGGGCGGTCCTAATTGGTTAAACGGGTTTGGGATGGACAACCTGCCCATGCCCAGTCTCTGAAGCATTCGTTAATCCCAATGGATACCCTCAATTGCCAATCCTGATTTATTGAAATGGGGGCTTCAAACTATCAGCAACAGTCTCCCAATAGAGATACCTGCCCATCAGGGTTTATCCCCCAACGATTTTGTGGGGTGTTTGATATTGGCAACTGTACTGCTCAATGGCTCAATGCCATTGGCAATTTTAATCAAGAATTTATTACTTGTCCCCTTATGACTATTGGTTGCTCACCCATCAGGCTAAATTCTCATAGATTTTGGACATTTTAGCTTTGATTTTGAGGATTTAGTGCCATCAGTTTTATAAAGTCCATACAGCTCATGGGGATGACGGTTACCAAATTATTTCTGCACAGATTTCCTCAATTTGGCAAACAATTTGGCGGAGGCAAGCATGGAAAACGGGGGAGGAAACTTTAGAGGGACTCTGTTACCCTGAGCTTGTCTACCACATGGGCGAGGTCGCCCTGGGTGATGAGGGGGACAGCTGCCCTCTTTGGACTTTTTTATGAAATGGGAAAACTGCTAGCCACACAGAGGGGACGTCACCCTGAACTTACAAGGACCAATAATCTCCAAATTGTTCATTCTATTGCTCAGTAGGATAAACTCTGCACAAAACCCTTCACCATATCTTCTAAATATCGCCAAAGTTACAACAGTGATGCTCAATATAGGGGGCCCATTGATCAATCACAAAGAAATAAAAAATTCTCCAGTCACTGGTCACGTCACATCAGGCTTGCTTTGAAGGGGGATTTTCACAACATGCTGCACCATTTAGAATATGCAGAACTTAAACTTTACTTAGACGCTGTGCTCAAAAGACAAGATGATCTTCTTCAGGTGGTTTTTAGTAAACACTTCCTCCGTTTGATTAAAATGTGAGTTTTCATGGGTTTGATATGCAATTTGAGTCTGTGAAGGAAGGAGCCCTTGAATCGGAAGAAAGAAAAACTGTCTGTATACACCTTTAATGTTGGAAGTGCTTACCAAGTCACCTGTTATCTTCCAAACAGTTCCATTACATACTAAGAATTGAAGGATACTGTGCAGCAGTTGTTTGGAGAAACTGGAAAGATGTTGCAGTGAAAAACTGAGTTTTTACCATCAGGTTTCAGCATAATGAGGACCTCACCACATTTGCTAATTAGTTTATGGCGGAAGCCCACGTGTTAATCAGGGAAGGAACTCTATCTGAATCCGATGTGTGCATTTACATGACCCCTTCAGTAAAGCCATACTGTGAGATTTACAATGTCATGATCCCAATGTTGGATGATGACATACCCCTGCTTAAAATTGTTCAGTTTCTGCGCCATCCATCTGCTATCTTCCCCCTACCCAATACAGAGAAGAAACATACTGCTGCCATTGCTGGCTTTCTTATCTGGGGGAATTTGGCCGTCCGGCTCAGATTCCACCAAATTACCCCAACAGTTCAACTTCCACCCCAAACTTGCTTATCTTCAACAGCTCAACTACCAACCTGTGCCTAATTATGCCAATCACCCACAATCAATTAAATGTGATACCCATCTTACACTAATCAAGAATGTGGGCCCTATGGGTAAATTTTTTTGAATGTGACCGCCCTAAGCACCTGGAACGATGTTGCCCCAATCATTTGGGTCCATCATGTACAGCAGGAACAGTACTACCAGGGAAAAGCCAGAGCGGAATAGAGACGGGACTTTCTAACTCCAATATCCTAGCCCCAGACGTCCCATCTAAACCAATTGTAGTATTCTCAGCAGGAGTTACTACATATGATGATTCATTCCTATACTAGCAGCCAGTGAAAGGGTGAATATATTGACATGAGCGCAAGCTTAGGATATGGGGCAAGGAGGACCTCTGGAGCAACTGAAGCCATATGATTGTCTAATGTTTGACCAAGCTTCCCCTGACAAGCTGGACCCCTCCTCCAATGAACCTTCTCTGCATGGAGTAAACGTCTCCCTTCCAAAGAAACAATCATCCAATAATACCCCAAAGTTAGTGAGAGGATTACGAGCTTCCTTAAGAAATGAGATATGTTAAATGTCCATGTGTTAAACAGTCAAGTTTCATCATATTCAGAATTTACATACTGTGACATTTTCATATCCAAGACCTGAGTCTGCGCTATAATAGATACAGGCGCTCCAGTCAACATAGTATCCACTAAGTTGATGGCTAAGTTGACATTAAAAATGATGTGTAATATCAAATGATGTATGGGACAGCAGGAGCAGAAACCACAGTCTCTAGAGAAAATACAGCGCGCTTCCATTGAAGTTTCAGTTGATTGTCATTGTGCTCCCAGCAATAGTGTTGTCAAAATGATAATTACAACATGTTAATTGGAATTGAGTTTATATGACATTTCAGGGCTTTGCTGATATTATGGCGGAGACCTTTGAAATTTTGGGGCAGCGGATTCAATTTAATTCATCTTAGCAGAGTACCCATGGATCCGGTGCATATGGGACATGTCAACCTTGCCTATAGTGATGGTGTAATTCCAGTGTAATACATCAATTAATAAGGAGAACCTGGGACCTTTCTCAGAAGATATATGAGTACCAAGGGTTGCCTCTCAGAGCTGCTGGGCCTTTATCTATCCCCTCTGGATACCTAGTCATTGCAAACGCCAAGTTTAAGGTGGAAGTACTGGCCAGGATATATGGGGAGATCATTGGGCCGTATCAGCAATTGCAGCTGGAGCTCATGTGGCTCCAGGCATTATATTACTGTGACACGGAGAAATCAAAGTTTTACTAGTGAACCTACAAAATGAACCACTGCAGATCCACTGACACCAAATAGTGGCATATTTGCACTTGATTTTCATTGAGGAAGTCCTTTGGGTTCATGAAATTGGGTTGCTGGATGAATTTGGTCTAACCATCAAGCTACAACTCAGCATAATTACAGTGGTGCCGTGCAATGATTTAATGGGGTTATTGGGAGCGCAGAAGGATCAAGCAATAGCTCTATTTTAAAAAATGTAAGGAGCTTTTTACTGTTGACCAGGATTTAGGGTGCGCGCATGGGGTGGTCCATTGGTTGGACACTGGAGATTACCCTCATCAGTTCATAGCCAATCTGCCAATCCAGAGCAGATGAAGAAGTCCTCAACGAGTAAATTGAAAAGATTCTGGAGCAAGGGATGCTCAAACCCAAAAGAGTCTGTGGGCTTCACCCATCCCAATTGTTAAATAGAAGGATGGTATCAACCAGGTAAGGATAGACTACCAGAAGCCAACATTATTAACAAGAAGGATGCATACCCCTTGCCACAGATCAGCAATTCTCTGGATTAGTTAGGCAGGGCTCATTACTTTTCATCAATGAATTTGATATTGGGCTACTGGAAAATTGTGTTGCCCATAGCAGAACAGGAGAATTGAGCATTATCACGTCCAAAGGGCTTTTCTAGCTGACCATATGCCACAAGGCTGTGTAGCGCCATCACTCAAGTTTCAATGGGCCATGGACACCAACCTTGGCGATTTAAAGCTGTCATACATTCTCGTGTACCTCAATAATATCAATGTTTTTATGCTTGTTTTCTGAGCACCATACCCATCTGGAGGAGGTATCTCACTGGCTTGCCGAGGACAACATCAAGATTAAGCCCCGCAAATATCACTTATTTAAATACCAGCTGGAGTATCTAGGGTTTTTAGTAGATGCAAAGGGGCTACAACCTAAACTGGCCAAAAGGGAAGCTATTTGGAAATGACCTCACCATTCAGCAAACGCAATGTATAGCTATTTTTGGGATGCTCAGTTATTACTGATGCTTTATCCTTAACTTCAGTTGTATTGAAGGACCACTTTATGAGTTACTTAAAAAGAATGCCATGTTTAAAATGGACGGAACGTTGCCAATGTTCCTTTGATAGACTTCAGACAGCATAATCAGTGTGCCAGCGCTACATTATCCAAAGTTTGAAAAAGTGTTTATTGTTCAGATGGATGCGTCACTTTCCGCTGTTGGGGAAGTTCTATCACAAAAAGATGAATAGGGAGAGGAGCATCCAGTTGCATAATGAAGTCGTAGCTTGAACTGCCACAAATGCAATTACACTGTGACTGAGCTGGAGTGCTTAGCAGTGATATACGCATAAAAGCAATTCAATTTAGAATTACATGGGGTAAAGTTTAAAGCTGAAATGGATCATGCGTCGTTATGCTGGTTGCAGAACCTCAGAGAGCTTGAGGGGCGTCTAGCCCAATGGTCTCTTAAGCTGCAGGCTTATGACTGAAATCTTTTACCTACCTGGAGAAAAACACCAAAATGGCAATTGCTTATCAAGATTGATAACCATTACCATTACTGCTGATTTCTGCAATGTATTTTTTGACAAGATGCTCAGCAGGAAATAAGATGCCAAACCACCTCAAGTCATCAAGGTATAGACGGATTAAGGTCCAATACATTCCAGTAGAATGGTGAGTTGTACAAGAAGATAGAGGACACTACCATGAATATCCCAAGGCCTTACTCATGACCAAATATTATTAAGAGCGCACAACAAGCAGTTGGACATAGTGGAGTATACAAGACCCTGGAAATGTTGCGACTGTGGTACTACTGGAAAAAGCATGTAATTTGACGTGCTTGAAACGATCTCATGCTGTCACAAGTGCCAAATGGAGAAACCATTCCTCCAAAAAGCTTCATAACATTTATTGAAACCTCACTTTGCTTGGCATACAGTTTCTATTGATGTGGTGGGGCCTCTGCCAAAAGGAGAAAATTGGTCCAAGTATATTGTGGTGGCTATTTACCACTTGCTCAGGTGGGTTGAGGCATGGTCAATATGTAATATGGGTGCGGTCACTGTGGCTAAGTTAAAGACGGAGTGTATAACCAGCAACATGGTTTGTCCTTAGTTCATTCTTACTGATAACGGGACCAACTTTACCTCACACAATTTACCCAGGCTCAACGAACTTATGGCCATCCGCGGGGTTCTTTTATCCCTTATCACCCAGAATCCAATGAGATGGTCAGATGGGACAATGGGACACTGATGAATATATTCTGGAAGCTGGTAATGGATAAATCCTCTGTTGGAATACCCTCTTTTCCACCGCTGTCTTCACTTATAACATCTGTTATCACTCAGTAATGGGATAAGAGTCCTTTCCAGTTACTATATGGGTGGTACCCAGATCTACCAGCACTGATCTATGCCTGTGTGAAAGACATTAGTGGAATGTATCCTTAATGCTACTTGACCAACCTAATGAATACGCTGATTAAGCTGCAAACTGAAGCATACTCGTTCAGCTTAACCAATAAGATAAAGAATCAGGCTCCTGATCAGATATGGCATAGCGGGATAGCTTATTTCAAAGATGGTGACATGGTTCTTTTCCATGATCATCCTGGGTTTGGGCGGAAACACAAGTTGGTCACATCTGGATTAGGCCAATCAAAATAATTGAGAAAACTGGTATGGATGCTTATACTATCAATGACCCTGCAAGCAGTCAGATTAACAACAGAGTGCACATAAAATTCTTCAGAGCATATAAGCAATATGTTCCTTATCTTCCAGTCAAGGGGGTAATGGCGTGATTCTGGTATGACTGGATGATAAGCCATAAGATGTTACTCAGAATGGGTAGAATCTGCCAATCATAATTCCAAGTTACAATTATTTGAGCGCCTTAGTATGAGGCGATATTGGGCTGTGAAGGATAATATTGGATTGTCTCCAAATCAGGTGATAAGGCGATGTTGATGAATGATGATTAATGAGATGTCAATGTATGAAAAAAAAATGTGTGGATTGCCTCAAGTAAGGCGATTGTGAATCTAATAAATGATAAACTCTGCTGTATCTAATAAAATTATGGTGGAACGAATAGATTAAACAAAAGGGTTGGTATAGACCAAGGTTGCTGAGTTATAAGAAATATGAGAATTTTGAAGGGGGAAGTTGTTAGGAAGAAAGTGAGAGCGGAGCAGCGAGTGTATACTGAAATTATTAAGTTAATTAAAAAAGTTTCATCAGAGCAATAACTCTTATTTATTATTACTATTTATTTTTAATGTGTGATGAGGACCAACGATATCCATATCATCCGTTCTATTACTCAGTGAGCTTGACCCTGTGCAAAACCCTTTGGCATATCTTTTAACTATTGCTGAAGTTTGAAACATCCCCTGATGAAGTATTACCATTACCTGCAACATGTGGTACAACGTGGGTGTAAAAACTGCGTAAATAAGGCCCTGTACTAACCCTGAGCAACATAGAGGATTGATACAAATCCTTCATAGTTGAGGGAACTGCACTGGCCTAATATGAAGTACAAAAATTAATTAGAAAAAGAACCTATCAGTAATTCAAGGATGGTGTCTCATAAAGTTTCAGGCTGTAGTTGAAACTTCATAATAAAATTTAAATTGGGTCCGTTAAGCTCTAAATTGACACGGAATTCCAATGTAGATGGCGCTCAGGGAATTTAGGTCCTAGTGGAACAAACTCAGTGCAAAATACTGCCCTGACCAAGATCCTGGGGCTCTTTGAATGAAAAAGGAGAATCCATTAAAATGATTGAAGTTTTACTGGTGCATAACCCAGAGTGCCAGCCTATAGTGAGCACCACTTTTAAAATATAGTTAAATTTATAAATGGCAGGTATCCCATTAAAGTTACTGAGGTGGGTTGTCTAAAAAAGTTGTAAATAATATAATAGTTAATTGCTCATACTAGAGAAATTTTTTACTATTTAATACATTTTACATTATAGGTTTTTTAGAAACTCGCCTTTGATTAGATTTTTCTAATCTCTGAAATATCAAACCTTTTGAAATTACTTGATTGTAATAAGCGTGTTATTTTTAGAAGACTTGATGAGACCAGACCACCAAACTTTCCATCAGAAACTGGAGGAAGAATATATATAATAATAGATTCAGAGACAGAAGAAGTCAGCGAAATCCTGACACCTCTCATTCCAAACATAGGTGTGCTATTGAAAGCCTTACATTACCCTTTTCATTTGAGATTGGGTCCATCCCCCTAAGAACGATAGGCTAAAGTGTAAACTTGTGGGAATGGGGAAGCTTAATTGCAAGTAAGGCCTGGATTTTCTGAGGGGGAGGGGTGTCAATGGGTGTGTGAGATGGAACTCTTTAAGAGTTCCTTACAGTTGCTGCAGTTCTTGGCACTTATCCAAGAAATTTAATGATTAGAATATCCATTATTATAGAGGAGGTACCAATTCCGCGTTGGGACTCTCTGGATGCCAGAACTGCTTTAAACTTTGCTTTTATATCATCATCTAATTGAATTAGATCAGAAATGTAAGGCATAGGGCCATTAAAAGATGACAAGGGAGAGAAATGGAAGAACACATGGAATTTCCAGTGCTCTGGAAATTTATGGTGGCAAAAATCTTATGAAAGTACCTCCTGGACTAAGAAGAGACAGATTTACTTGCATGCTAAATTTCTTGCATGTACTTTTAAGTTGTAGGTTGCGCGCATCCAGAATTACTAGAAGACATTTATAAGTATCTTTTTTTGTATTTTGCTTCTTATTGGAAAACTGCTTATAATCCTGGATAGCTGTATTACGCTGCTCTTGAACGAGCATCTGTGTTCCTTAGATGTGTTTAGAAAGTCCAGCATCCATGGGACTGTATTTTTGATGCAAGGACCTACTGTGAAAAAGGGGTAAAATCACAGGGTCACTCAGAAGATTGTGCAGCTTGTGGAAGTGTGCAAGGAATTGTTGTTTGAAAATTGCTCAAAGGTTAGGTCTGAGTCCCAGGAGCCCATACTTGCAGTTGCATAGTAGCAAATCTATAGTGAAAGCATTTGTTTTAACTTCACAGTTTGGCCATATAATTTGGTAAAATGCAGTTGAATGGCAGGCTTTGTTTTTCAATTGGGAGAGAATAGGTTTCAAGAACCTAACAGTGAAGTGGGGCCTTGGTCACTGTTAGGCTCCTATAGAAACCCAAATTGTACAAAGACACGTCTTTCAAGCAATTTGGATATATTATCAGTAGTAATAGTTGTAGAAAAAGGAATAAACAGTGAGTATTGGTGAACCAATCAACCACAAACCATAATAGCGTTGAAAAATATGTAAGGAGGAAGTTTCACAATAAAATCTATGAATATTGAGGCCCATGGTCCAGAGGCCTGTTGCAAGGGATGAAGGAGGCACTTCTTTCCCAATCAGTCTGGTTTGGCTCTGACACAAGTAAGTCAAGTGGAAAACCATATGAACATTGCAAAAGAGGACTGTTCAGTTATAGGATAGCTTTATCGTCAGTGAAAGACCTGGCACCATGTTATTCAAAAAGGATTGTTCATAATGTTCTATCACAACATGATCTTTGATTAAAGAGGCTACCCAAATACTGCCCTTAAAGTAGATTATCCTATCCTAAAGAGAATAGGGGAAATTGTAGGGAAATCCACTAAAGTATGGGAGAAAATATCAAGACTTTCCATGCTGTTGGTTTGTTCATCAAGGACTGTATGTAGAAGTATAAATGAGGGTTTAGCTGCTGTGAGAAAGATGGTGGGAGGTTAATGGCGATCTTGGCTAAAAGATAGCTGTTAGTAACTTACAGATTCATCTAGCTGTGGGCTGAGAGCTGGATTTCGTCTATTCATTTCTGGCAGTACTTTTGAGCCTTCTCTCAAAAATCATCTTTAAAGGTATAGTTGAAGAGGGTCCAGTAGGTTTGAACTTGGCAACGCCAACAATTGCTCCAGTGATAAAGTAGAGATTGGTGGTCCATGCTGTTTTGTGGTGACCCCCTGGTGGAGGTAACGCCATTGCACAAGGTTTCACGCCCCTCCTGCTAACTCCTTGTCATAAACAGAATATCCATGTTAAATGGCCATAAAGTTTCTGGAATATATGCAACTGAGTACTTAAGCCCACTGTGCTCCTGGAAAAGAACTGCCCCTACGGCAAATCACTAAGGCAACACAGGAAAAAATAAATGGTTTTGAGGTAACTGATTGACAAAAGATGTGTGCATTAGCAAGGGTTTCCTATATGGCTGTCATGGAAGCTACCACAAGTATACTGGCAAATAAATCCTCTCCCTCTGTAAGGAACCTCGCCAGTTTACACCAACCAACAAAATTAACAGTTGTAGGAGCTAAATTCAGATAAGGGAAAATGAATCCCCTTCTATAGATGATGAAGGCCCAAGAACTTTACCAGTCAGTCAGGATGACGTCGCCTGCAATAATTAGAACCATCTTCTGGATGAAAAGATTTACCATTCAAAGGTGGCACTGGCAATGCTGACGAGTTTTTATATTTGTTTCCTTTTATAACTTTGGATGTGCAAAAAATTTATGATTTACTAGATATGGGAAATGATTTAACCAAATTACCACAATGGAAGCAATCAAAACTTCCGTCTGAATAATACAGGAAAAGGCAATCAAACAATATCAAAGTTCAATTTAAACTTTGAAGTGAGGTGCATAGAGTAGCTACATTTTCTATATCTTGACAAGTAAAGCAATTAATAATCAAACTAATAAAAAAGATACCCAGAAGCGGTATTGCAGCTCCAGACCCAGAAGCGGGTGTTACGCAAGGGGTCACTATACATCCTGGTTTGGGGATGTCTACCATGATACATATTCTTCAGACACAAGAACTAAGCAAAATGGATGCCGCAACCAAAACGGAGACCAAGGAGATAATGAACCAGAAGTTCATAAAGCTCTAAATTTATCTCCATATTCTATTACAATTATTATCAATTTTCATCTATCGTATTTTTGATTTTATCTCTAAAATATAAGAGTATTTTTAAATTTTATTTTAATAAAACCCTTTATCACAAAATCTTTAGGTTTTGTTTTTTTTCGCTTAGAGAGTTTAAGTGAAGAGATTGCCAGTAACCAGTCTGGGTTCTAAAGAAGAAAACAACATTTAGATTGGTACTTCAAATTGCTGATAACGCCTAGGAGAGGTTGGTTTAGGTTACTATTGAATCTTGTATTATGCTAAAATTGAAGATATGTCAAAGAGTGTCAACAAGAACACATCAGTAGTGCAATTAACAGTTCCACAGTCATTGCTCATCAGGCAGCACAGAAGGAAATTTGTAAAGAGAGGAGTCTCACACCCCTATCAAAGGTCTCCTGGTGTCTAATATGTGTGAAACAGTTTCCATATACAGCAGGTTGGCCACTTAAGCTAAGCAAGTGAGAGACAACGAGATAATTGTAGTGCTCATTACAGGTCTGATACCATTAGACCAGGGTGAAGAGCATGAGATTGCTCAAGAAGATTACAATTAGGATATGGATGCCTATCACAGTAGAAATTCCTGTGAGCTCCTGGTGAGAGTGGAGAACCATCCATTCAAAACTTTGAACATTGGAACTATAAGTATCAGATTAAAAAACCCAACTTGAACATGTGAAAAAGAACTTCTAGAGGATACTGAATTGTCTCTATACCAATTATGAGTAGAAATTCAGATGCAAAGAAGATTGGACTGCTATAAAAAATAGAAGACAGACTATTATTCCTTGAAAACAAAAATGGGATAAACATCTGCACCTTAAACGAATATTGATCTCTTTTAAAACAGCACAAATATATGCTATACAACATGGACAAGATTCTTTATGAGTTGAAAACTCACTGCAGGTTGTATCACAACCAGACCCTACCTCATCTCAAGCAGATATCTGTTAGAGACACAATTCATGGCTACTCAATTGTTTGCCATGTCAACGTTCATGATGTGCACCAAGCCTATTGCTGGCGACTTAAACTTTAATCCCTACGTCAAGATAATGAATACACCTGGCGAGGGAACCGTTTTTAATTTCATTAATATATACAAAAAAGTATGTATGGCGCAAGTGATTGCAAGAAGGCTCGCCATATATAAGTCTTCATGTGTCACTTGAAAAATTCAGTGCTAAATTTATTCCAAGGCTTAACCTGGACTGAAATGTGGAACATTATCCTGTCAGAGTTTGGAAGTTATCAAGCAGTCAAGGACATGAAACAAAACTTCCTGTTCATGAAGATGGAAAATAAAATTTCAGTTGCTAACTATGCCACACGTTACTACCTCAAGGCTTAACAACTAAGGAAAACAGTATTATTGGATTTATTGACTAAAAAACGATGCTACTGAGTTCCATAGGGAGTTGTAATCCACCTTAAAAATGCACATGACCTTAGCCATCAAGGCCGCGATGTCACTAAGACCATAAGGAGGCCTAAATCTATGTCTAAAACTTATAATATAGAGTATAATTCATAAGAATATACCCTTTGAATAATAAGCAAGAATGTTTACATTGAGGACAATAATAATTTAAAAACTCATAGATATGACTTCAAACTAAGTATAAAGAAAGCCTTATAGGGAATTTACTTGAAAAAGTGATACAAATCTGGGTACTTTTGGCACTCTTGTCTGATGTATGCCTCAGAGAATAAGGATGTACCCCTATTTGAAACAATACCAATGCAGTTGAATGGGTGAAATTGAACACCAAAAGATGAAGATTATCATGAAGATGAGGATGTATTCAGAGTAGGATGCCATGTGCTAGGGGACCTATTGTGGTGGATGCATCTGCTCAACTCAAGAAACTGAATTTTTCTGAAATGGTTAAAGTGATATCTACTATAACAGACCACCCAATCTATTAGAATCATCAATACCATTAAAGAAGTAGAACAGCTTCTAATGTCTACCATAAGAGCATAGAACCAGATGCTGAGGACACCACTGAGGCCACATCAAAAGCAGTAGCTCTAAAGTTGTTTAAAGAGTTATCCACTGAATTTTTAATGACTGGAAACCCATTTGGAAAAAATGTTATGAAGATAGAAGCAATGATTCAGAAGGTTTGCGCCTTGGATGTACTGGGTACAGAGCGCCTGTCAACATTTTGTCCTCCAATTTGATGAAGAAACTGAAGTTCATTAATTATATAAACTGTAATGTCAAGCCATGGACAGCTGTAACAGATATCAAGCGTGCCTTAGGAGCATATATGGAATCGCCACTGAACTTTGATATTATGGTTCTGTTGGCTCCAGAAGTGATTCTGGACAGAGACACTATGATATCATAATTGGCACACAAATGTAAACTCAAGCTTATTCCTAAGATTGACTTCATCACCAGTACCGTGAGCATACTCAAATCCAATTGCCTTGGTGCCTAAGGATGAGAATTCAAGCCTCGCAAGTAGAGGACATGTTTGTTGGAAACTATTAAGTCAATATATCATTCCACTACATCAAGAAGGAGAAGGGCGTTGAATAACTACCTACCATGGTTAGCTTAGAAAAAGGCTTAAAACTGAGAGCTATGAGGCCTTATAGATTAGACCTGTTGAACAACTATATGTTATTAATGATCAGTGTAAAGGTACCTTTAAACTCAATGCTTAAATCTTGCAGTCGTGATGTAATGAGAGAGCAAGAGAATAAACTTTGACTTAGTATTTTGATACCAAATACTATGGAGAAATAACTTTCATATTGGGTAACATGACAAAACAGTCTATTCATGTAGAGATGAGGAAAGTCGTCACCCAAGCCATATTGACAAGCTGCGATGTTATTATGCCAGTGTATGTTTTTTAGATATTTTAAAAGCTTGGATTTGGTATGTGACTGATAAAGAGCAGAAGAAATTGGACGAGCTCCAGGATGAGTTTAAAGGCACCTTCAGCACTGAATCAAAGTGAATATAGATATTGTAAAGGAGAGGTATATAGGATGGGCACAAGAGATGCCATCCCTTTCAAGTATAAACCATATCACCGTTTAAAAGCTGAAGATGAAGTTATCACAAAAAATTGAATAAGCTATCTGAAGCCGGTAAAATCAAACCTTAAAGAGCCCGCAGGCTTTGCCGCCACTACTGGTATGCAAGAAGGGTGGGACACACAGAATGGTCATGGACACCTCCGGTTGAATAAGGTTACCAAGAAAGATTCATATACACTCCCTTAGATAGACAACGCCCTGAAGTGTTTGTAAATATTAAAGTACTTTTCAGAAATGGATCTGGATAACAGACACTGGAAGATGGATCTCTCACATACATAATAAGATAAGTGCGCCTGAACAGCAGTCAGGGATTGTTTGTACTTATGAGGATGTCGCAAGGGCTGTACAATGCCCATGTTACCTTTCAAAGAGAGAAGGACCAAAGCTTTGAGGATCTCAACTTATCAAATGTGCTCATCTATATATAGGCAATATAAGTTTGTTTAGTCGCAATTTCCAAGAACATCTTTAACACTTAAGAGAAGTGTTTGCCTGGCTTTAAGAATCTAACCTGAAGTTAAAACAAAACTATGTACCTTCCTGAAGAGAAAGAAGAAGTTCTTAATACATGAGATAAGCCCCAAAGGAATCAAGAATCAGAAGGGAAGGTCAAAACCATAGTAGCCATGTAACATCCTTAAATCATGCGCAAAATTTAAGATTTTTTTTGTTTGGTGTGATACTATTAGCAGTTTAATCACCATTTTGTGGACTTGGCTGCGCTATTATCCCATTTGTTAACAAAAAACCAATTTTAATAGGACCTAGACTAAGAGCAAGTCTTTGAGTGTTGAAATCTAGATTAATATAGGCACAAATCCTACCATACCCAGACTTCAACAAGAAGGTTTACCTTTATACTGAAGCTAATGGCTTAGGGGCTCAGAGTGATACTAACAATTGTTTGTAGAAGGAGTTGACCACCATAAAGCGTACTAATCCAAGTCCTTCAGAAGAGCGGAATAGAACTACACTGCGATGAAAAGAGAATTCCTAAAGTGATAAGAGCAGTAAACAAATTTGACCCCACTTATATGGGTTACGCTTCAAAATTGTGACAGATCACGCATCACTCCATTGGCTGCACATCATGAAGAATCTAGAAGGATGTCTTGTAATATTTAACTTACAACTTAAAGTTTATGATTTTGAGATCATACACAGAGCAGTCAGCAGAATCTTAAAGCCAAAGGACGTTCTCAACTACCATTTTTCATCTCCAAGCACATGAAGCAATCACCTGTACAACAAGAATCAAATTACTCTATGAAGAATTGCAGGATAAAACTGAAGAAGTAAAGACTGTATCAAGGAGATGTTACTAATATACCTAAAGTTTTAGTTGCAACCTTCAATAAAAGATTCAGGGCAAGTGATAACTATACATCTTACCTAATGATAATTGAGCTTGTGGTTTAAGCTCACAAATATGTTTATATGGATTATTTAAATAGTCATTGTCATATCTAAGAGACCAGTTCTACTGGGAGTCAATGTTATACTTTTAATCAAGCCCTTGAACTCAGTGTACCCTTTGTGAGTTTATAATCTTAAAGAGGTGCATTGAGTTCGTGTTGATCCACCAACTGCGTCATTCCACAGCATATCAATTACGTGATAGTATTGTTGCCTAATGCCTAATTGGATTCAAGTTTATTATCGTGGCTATCATCCACTTATCAATTGGGTCAAAGAATCAGCAGATAAGACAGACAACACATGATCAACTTTTTGTCTACTGTACAATTGAGTGCAAATGAGGCATGGATGACCTCAAGTTCTACTATCAGATAATGACAAGAACTTTATCTCTGATATTTTTATAAATCTTATGGAACTAGTTGGATTAAGACAACAAACTTGATCCTCCATAAACTACATCCCCCAATGGAAGTGTAGAACACATGAATGGAACCTTAGGAGTAGTATTGAGAAAGATGGACCTAAAATCCAAGTTGTGCTGGGATTACCTGTTGGAATCAGCACTTCTAGCATACTGACTTAGCCATCACCAGGTGATTGGAATGATTCTGTTCAAAGCCCTTATCTGGATGAGAAGAAGCGGTACCTACTTTAAAGCATCAGTCATCTCCAAAGTTTTCAAGAAGTTACCACCTGGGAGCTACCATAAAGAGTTTAGCCGATGTGTTGAACAAGATTTAACTAGAAGAAATATAAGAATATCAAAGCCAATATCACTATGAGTCAACATGAGAATCAGAGATGAACTAAGTTCCCAGAATATATTTTAGGAAAGATCAACTTTTCTAAAAATATATAAAGAAGTCAGCTTAAGAAAAGTTATAACCCATTTTTACTGGAACTTCAAATATCCTGGCTAAAAGAGGAGAAAAATTAAGAAATATGATGAAAGTAATGTTATAAATAAAGAATACATGTCTGGCACTTTTTATTTTTCCTCAAGTATCACCTTGGGAGGAAAGTTGTGGAAGCAAACACAAGTAGCTTGGAAATATTTTTTTGCCCTCTTGAAGAACCTCGCCAGTATATACCACCAGCAGATTTACATTATCAAGAGAAAAAAGTGAATAAGGGAAATGAATCTCCCTTTTATTTACAATGATGGCCTAAGAAATTTAACATTCAGTAAGAATGAAGTTACATGCACAAACATGATACCTGCTGCATAAAGATATCTTTATTATAAAAAAATGGCACTGATAATGCTGAGTGCAAAAAAATTAGCTCCCTTTTATACTTTTGGGGGTGCTAATTGATTTAAAATTGACAAGTGATAGAGATATTACTGAACAAATTTACATAAAAAGAAGCAACTTATCTTAAATCTGGATATTACTAAAAAATGTCATTCAAACAATATAGTATGTCTATTAAACCCATGAAGCGAGGCGCATTGGAGCAGTACCATCATCTGAGTCTCACCCAGGCAAGCATATTAGTTTAATTAAAAAAGTAATAATCAGAAGCGGTATTGCACCCAGACCCAGAATTAAGTAATGAGTAAGGTGCCACTGAACATCCTAGTTCATGGGTGTCCACCACAAAGCAGAGCTTGTGGATACAAGCACTAATGGAATGCCGCTACCAAAGCGGAGACCAATAAGAGACTAACCAGGGGTTCATAAAGCCCCTAAATATTCCCATACGCTGTTTTTATTTTATTATCAATTTTCATCTAGAAAATCTTGTTTTCATTTCTGAAGTATAATAATAATTAAGTTTCAATTTAAGAATTTTTTTCCACAAAATCTTTGTATTATACTTTGTTTTTCATTTTGTAGGTTTAAGTAAATATATTGCCAATATCCAGTCTGGTATCTAAGGAAGTTATTTGTGATAAGGGTATTCTCGCTAGTGATAACGCTAAGGAAGAGGTTGATCTTGGTTTCCGCTGAGTTTTATTTTAGGCAACGTACTGAAGATACGTCAAATAGTCTCAACAAGAGTATCTCCATTAAGGAAATGAACAGTTATATCCAGCCATCAATGATTATCACTAGCATCATAAGAAGAGTTGTTCAGAGAGAATTACCACGCCTCTTGTAAAGGTCGCATGGTGTCAAATCTTTTTGAATCAGGACTACTTACATAAAGTTAACCACTCAAGAATGGCAAATAAGGGATGGTGAACTGCCTATGGACTTGAAGGCTTGTTAGAAGTCCAGAGATAAGACAAAAGGGGTATTATTACCCTATGGCGTGCAGAGGCGCATCAATATATGAGTGAGCAGGATAAAATTCATCTAGAAAGGTGATGGCGCCTAGGAAGCACTGCAGCTGCTTCTGGGCTGAAGCGGTGGGCCAAAAGCACATGGCTTCAAGATTTTTGGTGCACCGTGTAGCCCTCCTTAAGCACAATGTTTCCTTTAAAGATTACTTCTCCCTTTAAAATTTTGCATTTACTGGATTTGAAAAAGAGGTATGTTCTAAGGATGGATGACAAGACAGCATGGAGGTCCTTCTCATGCTGTTCACAAGTGTGGGATTATACAAGAATGTCATCAATATGTGCAATAGCGCAAGTGAAAAAAGGTCACCAGGATGTCATAAATGTAGTGTTGGAAGGTGGTTGGGGTGTTCTAGACCCAAAGGGAATGACCCTTAACTGGATTACACCCAGGTGCGTGCAGATGGCTGCAAGCCACTCCTTGCCCTCAGTAACTCTGTCCTTGTTTAAGGCACTACCAGATCCATTTTAGAGAAAATAACTAGACTTTGCAATTCCTAGTCAATTGATTGTTCTATTGGAAGAAGTAAGTATTAGGCACCTCGACATTGTTAATGTGTACATAATCCATGAACATGGGAAAAGCATCTGCCTTTTGGGTGTACCACTGAGAAGGCAACGAGGGATGGTTTTTGAAGATACAACCCTTTGCTAGGATATAATCCAGCCATTCCACTAGGAATGCTTTTAATCTGTATATATGGGTATATTGGGTTGTTACCCTTCTCCAAATCAACTTATAAGCTAGATATTAATAGAGACTGTATGTGGAGGAGGCCCAATAACCAAGGAAGCATCAGATATTCTAATATGGGAAAAGAAACTAGGAGGTCAGGAGGGAGGTCTGGGACATATGGTAAAGAAGCAAGGATATGTTTGCCTAGAAAGGCAGATGTGATTGGTTATTGAGAAGCAGTTAGCTAGCCTGTACCACTTAAGCTATCAAAAAGAGGAATAAAAGCTTGAGATCTACCAGTACATTCTGTCAGCGCTACTATACTATCACAATGATAACTAGATATAAGAGCCCAGGAACCACCAAAAAGCATTTAGTAAAGCTTACTATGTATAATGAACATGAGAGGTTATTTAACTATCAAATAAGCTATGAGGTCCAAAGTAGCCCATAGGACAGGAAATCCAGAAATTAGGTCAAGAACAAGAGAATCAGCAAGTTCAATGTCAAAGAAGTTACCTGAAGCACCTTTATACAGAAGGGCAAGGCATTGATTGTTTGTAATCCAACTGTGTAAGTCACTTGAAAAAAGGAGACATGTTAAGTTTATTGCCATCCACAACTGAGATACTGCGGAGATAATGTCATAGTGGCATATGCCACCAAGAGATAAGGTTATCAGTGGAGAAAGGGATTTCATAAGGTAATGTGGGCTATTGCCAGATCACTCAGTGGATGATTATCATTCCCCTCCAAGTCAAAAGGGTTCTAGTGGGAGATGAGCCACTTGGTTAACCTTGACATAATCCTCCTTTGCCTGAGTTTCCAGGGCCAGGGGGAAAGGAAGGGGCCTCTTGAGGGTTATCACAGTGGGAGGACCCAGAAGCAGGAGGGGCACGTCTGGGGGAGCCCAGCTCAGTTGAGTGTGCTCTCAATAGAACACCATCCCTGAGTAGATGAGGTCCTCTGAGCGCCTGTCAGTTTAGTTCCAGGTGCTAGCGACATTGGGTTCTTAGGCAATTCCTGAAGAGCTCCTTGATTTCTGAGTCTACTGGTAACTGCCTTAGTGGTAAATAAAGCGTGAGAACACAATGATGAAACCAAGACATAGGACGGACAGAGAGAGATAAGATTGTCAAGCCATTTGGGGCTTGACCTCAGAAGGAAAGGGAAGCCCATAAAGAAGCAACCATCTATCATTATAAAAATCTAGAACTTAAGCCAACAGATAAACGCTTTAGATTATCTTAGGTGTTGCAGTAGTTGTCTACAAGGCAGAAAGCTGTTAAATCCTGGTGGTGCAAATCTCAAGGGGAAATAGTGCACATGTCAACAGTGAAATTAGGGAAACCTGGACACTGACTGCTGATGCTTATGGGAGAAGACTCTGTTCCCACTTGCAAGCATCACCTTAAAACCGTCAAGAAGTGCCAGGATATGCTAATCCTTAGACTGCGTTATGCTTTTAGTATTTTCACCTTGAAGACTGTAAGTCCAGATGACCATCCTCTACAGCTGGATTGCAAGAAAATTCCACACACAAGGAGAAAGGGCACAAGCCCCCAGTAGAGCCCTTTCTCAGATAAATGACTTAGCTCATGTGGTAAATGAGCGGAGGGTTACTTCCCTGACCCCTTAAAGAACCTCCCTCTATGTCAATATTCCTCTTCAGATCTGGTAAACATATTTGAAGTAGAGTGCAGAGAGGTAGCTCAGTTTAGGGCATTCATTAGGACCCTCAGGATCATCCCAAGTGTGGCCTGGTCATTGATGATATAAAAAAACAGGGCCACCCCACTCAAATCTCCATATAAGCCTTAGTAACCTAATAAGTCACATTAGTTTATGAGAATTGGCCAGATCGCAGATCAGACCTATGTATCACGCGTTTTACTGCTGGTATTTCTATGACTAATTATATCAATAGAATGGGTTTGGACGTAACTGGTTTTAAAAAACATACCCATCTGGCAAAATTGTTTAAAATTTGGTAATATCTCACTTAATTTTTCAACAAACTTGGCAAGCAGGCAACTAAACCTTTTATTAAGCCATTTGAGACTTCCAATAGCTTCCCCCCTCACCATTTTGTAAGCATCCCAGTCTAACAATTAGGTGCTTAGCAAAAAGCTTTGTCACCATAAACTTTTCAAGCTCCACTTTTATCCTCCTCTATATAAGAAATTATCCTCCTTAGGGTAGATTAATGGTTTATTCTTAGGTTTACCCTTCCTGAGTTCAATGCTAAATTCAATTTTTGTTTATACTCTCTGTTGTGGAATCCTCCTACCAAGACGCCTTGTTGATTGTTCTCAAAGGTATAAGCCAATGCATTCCATCATCTGTCAATTTTTTTAGAGATTTGATGAGTGGGTGTACTGATCCATGGAATCAATATTACTCCACGCCTTATTCAAGCTTATGGAAGCTTTTCTCTGAAAACATGCCTGATGATACACTGTGCACACCTCAGAAACCTTCAACTATCATAACTTCAGCTGATCCGCTTCATATTGGTCACAATCAACACAAATTTCATTTTTTTAAATTTTTTAATATATGAACATGATATACCCAACCGCAAACCTTGGAGGGTTCTCAATCGCTCTGCCTCACCCACATAAGAAAATTTCCCCAAAAAACCCGCAGTTTTACCTATTACATACCTTTGGCTTGTTGTAAGGGCCTTTGTTATGTTGTTAAAGCATAAAATTTACAATTATTCTCTAGGGCGTCCCACCTAAAAGTAGACGGTTTGCAGCTAAGCCCCTGACATTCAAAATGATCTAATGGGCATTGTCAAATATAACCAACATGGACATTCTTTAAGTTATCTGTGACCCTTATATTCAAACTGACCAATTGCTCTGGCACTTTCACTCTCTACCTGGTAATCAGAGAGGTGTTTTCCATTTAAATTTTATTGTAAACTACATCTTATATGTGGTTCCAACCTTTTTATCCTTTTTGGGGAAGACTGGAGAGTATAAAAGTATCCTACTTCATTAGTTATTCAAGTAAAGCCATCCAGTATCGTCAACATAAAAATGATGGGTAGCTTGCCAGTTACCAGAAAACCACTTTTCATACTGGTCCCTTACCTTCTTGCTGCTCTTACTCTAACTCCATTACTTATTGAAAAGCAGTCATATTTCTTCTTTTTATTATCTTCTGATCTGGGACACTAAACTTACTGTTTAGGCGCTCATAGATACAGGAGCAGCTGGGAATTTTATGTATCTTCAAATTGCCCATCACATGGACCTGATCACTTTAAGGCTTTCCAATCTTATAATCATCCTATAAGCCTATGAAGTGTCATACTGTGAACCACCCAGTGAAGTTTTTATGAGTCAATTTTGCATCTGTGACAGGCTAAGAAGTTCCTGACTTATTATACCATGTAATAATTGGGGCATGATGAAAAAGCCGCATGCAGTGCATATCCAGTTAAGTTGAAATTTCTTATTGACACCAATGGTGGCCTTAGAGGGGAATGTCCTTTAAATATCACTCTCTCTCCTGATGTTGCCCTAAGCTTGATTTTACCATCTGTTTCTCTAACCGCCGACCTTTCTCATAATTTCCCCATTTTCTTGACCATACAGGGATTTTTATATGAGTATGGCTACCAAGGTACCTTCCATATCTAAGTATGATCTTTCATTTCATTTGACAGTTCAATTAGTCAATATTAACTGTCCATTATATCCATACATGAAAAAAGAGGACAGAAGCTCTGGGAAGTTGCTAGACGAGATGTTAGAGAAAGTCTGGGTTATTAACAAAGCATCCTATATTGCTTCTCCAGTTGTTATTTCTAAAATAGATTTTTCCTATGGCCCTTCATGGTAACGGTCATTTGAATAACGTTAATATCCTAAATGCTTACCTCCTACTACTGGAGCAGTCTATTGTATAAGCAATTGCAAATAAAGGGTGGTTTCAAAGCTGAACTTGGTAGATTCTTTAAACCAATTAAGGGTCAAAGTTGGTCATGGTGGCTTACTCTAATAAGCATGAAGAGATCTTCCATGGTAAAGTGATTACCTTTGGGTAAAAATTCCACAGAAAATTTCCAGTGCCTGCTTTTCATGCCAATTACTATCACTTATTAGTAAACAATTAGATTCAAACAGAACAATTTGATAATAAATACCAGGTGAGATGAATATGTTTAATAAACAAGGACAATATTGGGAAAATGCGCAAAAAAGGTAGAGGACCTGGATCTGAACCACTTAAAGACACCGAGCTCGCAGGAGTAAATAAAAATAAATTAGAAATAAAAAACCCAAGGTGGTGCACCCCACAGAGTTTTGTGGAATTTTTAGTAAATTACTGCAGTTACATAGAAATGTTCCACTCCTAACTGCTGTTGTTGGTTGAACACAGATCTTTGTAGGTTTTAAGCATGGACACACTGACAATGCAGGAAATGTTTGGAAAAGCCCAAGAACGTGACTTCCGCAAGCTGTGTACATTACAACCCACAATACTCACCATGGGTGTGTGGACTTTGTGTTTGAGATAGTGGAGGAAGCAATGAAGCCGCAAAGGTCAAAGTAGTGATTGACCTTCCTGACGGTCAACGTTTGGCATTGACCAAATGTTCACGTTAGGCAGAATCTAAAGATACATTTATAATTTTTGACTATCTTCTGACAACAATGGCACGCACAGCATCCAAACACCATCTCCAGGAAGGCTTGGAATCCTATGGAAAAGGGCAAATTGAGATGTAAAGATCCCAGTATATGCTAACTCTTAGCACAGGGAAGGCAATTGCAACTATTTTCCCAAACCCAAAGGTAGTGGAGGATTTCATCAAAATCCGCTTATTGCATCCATTATTATTGATGGGAAAAATCCCAATTAACACAAGCAACTTTTGGGAGTGCGCCACCCATATGCAACCACTACTAGGCATTTGGGTACAAGATTATGCCAGTCCATGAAAGCAGGCTTTAGATAAATGGATTTATGTGAGAGTAAATAAACAAAGATGACTTGGTTTATGTCAAAATCACTGATACCACACAAGCATTTAACTTGGGAGAATTCAGACAGTATAAAATTATTAACCCAATTTCCCCAAAGGAGCGTTTAATGGCCAAACAGGCTCACAAGTTGGCCGCAGCCAAGGCAAAGGCCTTAGTTGATCATCTATCTCGCTTTAACAGTTTGGGAAGACATGGAAGAACTAGCAACCATGAGCAATTTAAATTCCACAGAAAATCAAGCAACTAATCCAAAAAAACAAAATTTGGTGGAAACAAATTTGGAAGCAAATTTGTCAGCACAGGGGTTTGACATCCGCCAAAATTGTGAATTAAAACCCAAATGGGGGTAAAATCAGCAATTTAATTTTTCAGACACAACGAGGCCAAATGAGAACACACAAGTGCACTGCAATAAATCAATGTAAGCCAAATAAAGGCAATATGGGAACAAAAAATCAGCAGTAGTGAGAGGCGTAATATACAAGTGCCTTCACATCATTATGGCACCTTCAACAAGGATGCAAAGTGAGCAAAGAGGGCGAGTGAGTAGGACTGTGGTCCCTGCTAACTTCTCCTGAGTCGCACCGGGCATCTCAGTAGAGATAGGGATGCTGAACATAGCGGGACTCAAGGCCTTAACGTCCTGGGCCAAGGAGTTGAATCACCTGAGCAACCCCCTGTGGACATCCTGGCGGTTCAGGAAACCCACTATCCACAGGGAAAGGATGAGACACAGAAAAACATGCTCCGTTCAACAATATTGTTTTGGTCATGACACTAAGGGGTGATAGTACGTGTGAACCAAAATTTTAAATTCATTAAAAAAGTTTAGTTTTTGGATGGCTGAGTACTAGCTGTTACATTCTCATGGCATAAAAAGGTGCACACAATAGCCAGTGTACACACTGAACTATGCAATGTAGCTTCATGAGTTTCTATCAGTCTTGACACACCTCCATCTTGCAGCAAACTCTCTCTTCAAGGGAGACATGAACTGCTTGATTAACCCAGACACCAATTGATAGCCACAACAATGGAGGCACCACAAGGGCGTGTGGAACTTTTACTGTTAAAGCCACCACAGGCATATATGATACTTTAAACAATCGCCTCTCCCAAAGAACATGACACGCCCACAAGGCACAATGGTAAACTTATTTCAATGTCACAGATATACCTGATACTCACGCCGCTAATTTTCTGACACCAAATTTATAATATCAAATTCACAAAAATTAAATTCTCTGACCATTGGCTAGTTTTGTTGCCCTTCATACCAGCAAAGACAATTATCCAAGCACCCAGGTGATGCAGAATATGCCCATAAAATTTAGCCAACTCAGAATTTTTACATCTGGGCGGATGAAATATCCTAAACACGGAATTTTCAAACACCTTTTTATTCAGACCCACTGATTGCATGGGGAAAATTTTCAAATATTCAATAATGCAACAGATTAAACACACAGCATCAATAATATACAGGGCAGCTTTAACCATCATTTAATGCACTTTGGCTAAAATTGGTCACCTGGAAAACAATGTCCCACACACAGGATACAGCCCTGGATGGGGACGCAAATGGGCAGAGGTTTTTGCACGCTTAAACACCTTAATACGTGAACACCAACACCATGGTGGTGTAAATAAAGAGCAAAAAGCCTAAAAGATGGAGAAACTTGTTTAAGTTGTCTTTTCATCAATTTTATGCCTGAAAGAACATAGTAGCCTGCACACAGGTCTGACGACTGGATACAATCATAGCTGAAACACCTGAGGAAGTTGCATTGAAGTACACAGGTTTTACACAAATTTATATAATTGACCCATCAAACCAGCAAAGATCGAAAAATTCTTAGCCAATGCACATATTGGCACTGCAGCTTGAACCAATAATTTAATTAACTTGGTATTGGATGAGGAATTATGAGAAGTGGTGAGCGGTGCACCAAGAGGGAAATTCCTTAGAATTGATGAGCTTCCCTATGAATTAAAAAAATTTTTAATAACATTTCTAATATTTTTTAGCTTCCATGAATAATAGCATTGTGGAAAATTGCCTTCTACCTGTAAGGTTAAGAAGCATACACAGTCACTCTCTTCAAAAAAAGAGATAGACAAAACCTATTCAATTGGTGCCCAATCTTCCTAACTAATACTGATACTAAATTATATACAAATATTTGGCCAAACGATTAGGGTAGCATCAGCTACTGATGTGATATCCCCATTATAATATGGATTTGTCCCTAGAAAATCCATATGGGACAATATTCACATAGGTACAAATGTCTGCCAATCTAAAGCCTCTGAAGCGCTTATTTTCTTAGACTAACAGAAAGCATATGCCAAGGTGAACTGGACTTATATCAGGGACTACTTTCAAAAATTCAAACTTACAAATAGGTTTATAACCTGGGTGATGTTGTTCACAAAGTCAGACACCCTGGCTTTGCGTGGAGCAGATTTTCTAACTAACCTAGTTTTTCCACAGAAAAGACTTAGACAAGAAGACCCTCTAAGTTCTATACATTATAATTTTAGTCTTGACCATCTAATCTGGAATACAAATGCCCATGTCAATGAAATCAATGTTCAGGGTCAACACACATTGAAATGATGACTTTCGCTGATGACTATGTGGTGGATATATTCAGCAACCAGGATGCTCACATACTTGAAAAAACAATACAAGAATACTCATCTATAAACAATGCATCACTCGATGCTGGAAAAACTGAATTTATGATCCCAAGGAAACATCATATTCATTTATCGCCATCCACATTGGGTCAGCAGACTAATACTTCATCAAGATTCTTCACCAGACCTAGGAGGCAAAGTTCCCCAACTACCCCACTAGAACTTTTCTTCACTACCAAGATGACAGCTGGACCTGTCCGCCACTTGGGGGTATGGTTAGAGGCAGGGGGTACTCTAACACCATGATGGAGAATCATCTCCTAGATAAAGTGATAAACCGCATTTTCTCCTTGCATGGACATCATACAGGTCTAACTGGATGAGTTATGATAGCCAATTATATGATATAAGCAATTATCAATTTAAGGCCCATGTAATTGCTTTTTCACCGTCATTTTTTAACACGATATATGCTTTAATACATGGATGGCTTTGGTCTGACCATAAAGCCCTTATGCGCCTTGAAACTTTATTTTGCCCCAGGAGGAATGGAGGTATGGGGTAACTTAATACGTAAAACAAGTGGCCCAAATACTAGGTCCTGAATATCTCAAGTGACTAGTCCAGACCTTCTAGGCATACATTGGGCTAGAGCAGCAAGTTCCTATTTTGCATGAGTGATTTGAATAAGAAATACAAATCAACCGAACTCATTCATTAAATATCTGGCATCTCACCCAACTGCTGCAAGACCACATGGCACTCCTATAAAATTTATACGAATGCTTGTAGCCATGAGAAAAGTAGTGTGGAAGATCTACATAGATGGAAATACTAGTCACCGAGTTTTCTAAGGCTAACTCAAAGATAAAAAGTTGATGGCCAAGTAGTTACAGCCAACATGATAAGCCAAAACCCGAGTACTCTTGCCAGGAATAGTTACCTGGATCTGATGGACATACCATATAGCCTGAAAACCCAAAGAATGGTCTGGAGATACACACTACTCACTAATTTAACTCAGGATACATGCACATGTATGAAGATACATTTGGAGAGTGTATTGAATGGCAGAACAATCAAACGCCACCCACGCTTCATGCACACTATGTGGCCAATATGGAAGCTTAGTATACCGCCTAGAATAATTTCCAACATTGGTAACTATCTGTTAAGAGGTTATGCGTGTATTCCGCCAAGGCGATGGATAATCATTCAGTTTATCAAGAAACATATTTTCTCTTCACATGGAGCCAACTATTTATCCATCTTTACGGGCATATATAGTAGCAATAGCACTATGGAGAATCCATACATTAGTTTTGGATTCATTTACAGAAATAACGCCACCGTTCAAGAAGTCATCAATCATTTCACTACCATATATCAGAACATATTCAAGCATAGTTGTTTGGCAACATGACTCCATGCAACAGAATGCTAATTAAATTCATGGTTTCTCATATGTTTTTTAAATATTAACTCATTCCTTACTCATGCTGCATCCAAGTATAAGTCAGCATGAGTCCCCAATCATCATAAACATGTCAGTCCTGGCTGATAATGGGAGGGGCTTTGAACCCTCTAGGGTCCTTTTAAGGATTCAGTTTATATACTATTTTATCATCGTTATATTGTAATTGTACATCCCCTGGTTGACCTTCCTTGAATAATTTAAATTTCCAGCACCTTATTAATGATGCTTTTGGTGATTCCACTTCTCTTGCGCTGTCACATATATTAATGATATAATAATTCACTCACTTACCTGGGAGCACATTAGAAGAGACTTGGAGATATAATGGCTGCCCTCTTAAATGCTGGAATCGTTTTAAAATTCTCAATGTGTAGATTCTTTTTGGGGAGATCCCCTGGTGAACCTGACTTAGAAGAAAGACATGCAGTTCTCCTTTTAAGCTGAAAGCCATCAAGGATCGAACTACACCAACACTAGAAGCAGCTTAAAAAATTCCTTGGGACAGTGATCTTCATGAAAGATTCCCCCTGCCCTGTCTATGTTAGCAGCCACTTTCATCTTCTAACAGGGTGAAAATGCCCCATCTAAGTGGACTGACGAGTGTCAAAAGTCTTTTGAGGCCATTAAGGAGGTTTCCTCTCGGCAATAAGCCTCATGTATGCAGACACATTAAATCACTTTATTAAGTCTTGTAATGTATCTTCTGTGGCAGTAGGAGCGGTGCTTTTCCAAGAAAATGTTGGGGTGGAACACTTAATGGCATGTCTTCTGGACACTCTCATTCTCTGAGCTAGGTTAGGCAATTTATGGAAAGAAATTGGCAACTGTGTACTAGGCATTAATGCACTGGCGTTACCTTCTACAGGGGGCATGTAATTTTTTTAGTGAGTATAGACCACCATTCTCTTTTATACTATACGAAGTCTCAAAAGAGAGCTCACCTCCAAGCCCAAACTTATTTTTATTTATCTCCAATTTCAAGTATGCAATTTTCAAAGGATCATTGAATGTATTGCCAGATATGCTAAGTTGTAATTTTTCCATGAACCCTTGCATAGATGATCTTTATGACTGCACAACTGACATTCCCATTTCCCAAATAAAAAAGGTGGTATTCACACAGCTTCCTTTGCCAGTTTACCCCCTAACGCAGCCTTCCTTAATCAAGTCCTAGCATCCTAATTGGTTTCTCTTGAGGATTTAGGTTATATAATGACCTAAAGAACAAATCCTATAAGCGCACTCATTATACTTTTAAAAGAAAGTGTGATTTTTTTGTGACAGGTTTGGTTTTAATCACCTTCCGCAGACAGATTATTCATGAACACCATGCTCCTCTAACTGAAGGCCACATATGATCTAAGTATGGAGTTTATCTAGAGAACCTATAACTGGAAAAGCTCCTCTAAAGAGATACCCTCATTGGTCTTTTGCTATGTCATGTGCTCTCTCTCCAAATTGAAATCAGGGAAATAAGCCCACTTACAGCCTATGTAGCTAGCGTAGGGCCTCTGGGCCTCAGTATCTGTAGATTTATATTTATCTCCCTCACTCCCAAGGGTATGATGCAATTATGAAGGTTATTGACCGCTTTACAAAGTTTGCACACTATATCCCTTATATCATAACAATTGCATCAGAGAAAACTGCTGCCTTGTTTTTGAAGCATGCATTCTCCATCTTTGATCTCCTCATGGAAATAGTAAGTAACCACAGGCCTCACTTTACTGTCAAGATCTAAAGCCCTTATTAATCTCCTCCAGGTCATACCCTGTCGCTCAACTGCTTACTATTAAATGGATGGTAAAATGAGAGGGTAAACCGTACTTTGGAAACAACATCGTCAATACTTTTCTCAACCAGTCATGAGGCCTGGGAGTTTGAACTACTACTGTCACAGTTTTCATGCAATAACGCTTGCAATGCCACTGCAAGCTTTTCCCCTTTTCAAGGAAATCTGGTTTACAATTTATCCTTCCAGATGGGAACCCTTCTTACATTTTCCACTCCAACAGCAGAGAATTGCCTGAAAATTTGCGTGAAATATAAACTTTTGTATTTGAGCATCTGTCTAAAGCTATGGAAGGTTAAACAAAGTTAAAAGATCAAAAGCGCTACCCTATACATGCGCTTAAGGAAGAATTGTTGTTAATGTTAACCACATAACATTTGAGTATGAAGGTCAAACCCAAAATATTTATATGTAAATGGTCTGGTCCTTTTTTAAATTCTATAATCTTATGAATTGGCGCTTTCCAGATTAAGATCCCATTCCACTGGAAGAAGCACAATATATTCTGTGTGTCACAATCACATCTTTTGAAGGGCTCATGCCTGAGGTGCCAGAACCAATTGTGAGGATGACGGTCAGGAAAATAAAGTAGAGACCATTATGTTTCTTTGAAAAACTTGGCGCTCCATCTAGTATCTAGTAGCTGAGAAAGGGTACCCCATTTATAAGAACAGCGGTAGATTACCATTAATTATATCAACTTTAAGGAGCATATAGTAGATTTCTATTGTTTTAACCCAAATGCGCCTCGTCCTTCCCAAAAATAGTAGCTCTTTTTTAAATCAAACTACCTGCAAGGCCTAAAATTATGCCCTTACTAATGTCCCAGGAAGTGGCATGTATCCTATTCCCATAGGAAAATATAATGTAAGTCCAGATGACCAGCCTATCCAGCTGGATCGCAAGAAATTTCCACACAGAAGCAGGAAGGGTCTCAAATTCCCAGTAGAGTCCTCTCACGTACTAATGACCTAGTTTATGTGGTTTATGAGTGGTGGGTTAATGTCCTGACTCCTAAGCAACCTCCATTTCTGCCTCCATTCTCCAGATCCGGTAAAAATGTTTGAGAATGTATGAAGAAAGGTAATTCAGTTTAAGGTCTCCAGCAGGATCCTCAGGCTCATCCCAAGTGTGGCCTGGTCCTTGATGATATTTAAAACCGCCTCATTACACACAAATCCCCAAATGAGCCTTAATTCATTTAGTAAAACAGATCAGGTTTACTCAAATGGTTCTGATCGTGAACTGAAATCATGTATCACTCTTTTTACTACCAATATTTGCAATTAATTATAATATTAGGATGGGTTTGGGCGGAACTGGTGCGGGAAACTTACCCATCTGGCGAAATCTGTTCAAAATATTTATATTTTGTTATATTTCCCCTTGATCTGGCAGACACTCAGCCAAACTGCTAAAACGCCATTAAGGACCTCTAATAACTTTCCCCTCAACCCTTTTGTAAGCAGCCCAGTCTACCAATTAGGTTGCCCAGCAAGAGGTTTTGTCATCATAAAAACTTTTCAAGCTCCCCTTTCCCCCTCCATTATATAGGCAACCACCCTCCTTAAGGTAAGTTGACAATTTATTCTCTAGTTTTCCCTTCCTGAATTTTTCAATAAAATCGATTTTTGCTTATATGCTTTGTAATGGAAGAACCTTACATGCGCCATGTTGTTTGTTCCTAAAGGTATATAATGATGCACGCCAACGTCTGCCAAAAAATCTGAAGAACTTTGAGTGGGAATACCAATCCATGGATTGAATATTAATTCACGCCTTCTATGAGCTTATTGCAAATTTCTCCGCAGTTATGGATACCTATCCTTCATGCACACCATGGAAAGCTTCAACTGTCATATTATCAGTCAATATGCTTCATATGGGTCGCAATCCTCCCAAACTTTATAAAAACTATATTAATCCAATCCAACATGATACTACCCAACCACAAACCTTGGAGGAGTTGTCGCCTCCTCTACCTCTCCCACCCATGGGGGTGCCCCAATAGGATTTAGGTTGCCCCTATTTAATCCTTTCGGCTTGTTGTAGGGGCCTTTAGTATGTTTTAGAATAAAAAATTCTCAGTTAAGTTCTAAATCATCTCACTTAAATTAAATCAGTGCAGCTAAGCCCCTGGAAAATAGAATCATCTACTGGGCATTGTCGAACCCAACTAAGATTGACAGTTTTTTGCAAACAGTCTATGACCCTTAAAAATGCAGCTAATGCTCATTCAATAATCCAGGACCTGATCTACTACTTCTGCAGGTGGCCCTGGGATAGATCCTACCAGGGTCACATTGCATGCAAATAAACATACTGAGTTTGTAGGACAGGCTCATAATAACATAAAATAAGAACTTGGTAGCAAGTGTCAATAGTTCACCAAAGGTCTAGAGGATAAAAATGGCCTTTTAAGGTGTGTAAGTGTAAATATATATAAGTAAATGAATCGCTTAGTTTTTGGGCCAAAGTGGAAGCTACTGAAGACAATGGATAGTTGATGACCTCAGCTAAGAGGCTAAAAAAGATAGGCTTTGCTGACAATTTGGGCTCATAATGAACCACAAGTACAATTATACCAAGGGCATAACCTTCCAAATATCTTTGATGTAGTAAAGATACAGAGGATATTTAAGAAAAGTAAACATTCAAAAAACATACTAAAGGCTCCCATAATCATAGTAGATGTAGTTGAAAGTCAACCTCAGGTCAATCTTGGTCAGCACCAGTGGGAGTGGCTGTGAGTTCTACAATTTCAAGGTATTAATAGCTGCATTCCTTCATTAGTTTTTAATATGGGCGGATCATTCAGGTAATAGGGCGGTCTGTATTACACAAAAGGAATGTTACCCCCAGGTAGTGGTTGCTATAAAAGCCGCATATAGGTTTATTGCTCACTCCAGAGGATATTTGCGGGCTATAAAATGGGAAGACAAGTCAGAGTATCCCATTGTAGGAGGTAATCCAGATAGATGATCACCTCAGCTTACACTGAGTCATGTTTTAATGGGTACAATGGGAAGAAACAGACAAACTTCTATTTTATAGTGGGAGGGGACCTTTAGTTTTATTTTTGGAAAAACTATTATATCAACAAGCGCTTACCCCACTAGTTGGAAACCTTTTTTATTTTTTTTGAGTAACAAAAATATTATTACCCTACTATCACTTTAGATTTAAGTGCCTTCTGGCAATCCTAAAATAATTGTTTCAGCTTTTTGGATTAAAATTTAATTCCCTTGCTTTATAGCAAGGATGAATGACTTGAAATTTCAATACTAATTAAACCTGGAAAAACAAGAGAACATGTTGAAATTAAGAACAAAACTTGAGGCAAAGAACAGAACCAGGGCTGAAAAAGGAGTTGGAGTTTGATTAAACTGCAGCTAATTATTTTAGGATGTTCCATATTGAAGTTGATGTAACAGTTGGGATTGAGGGAGATGCTGGAAATGGCTTACAAGGCAAGATAGTTCTCTTTCTCTTTGGTTTAGAAGCCAAATCCACCTCATAACTACTAAAGACTTGTAAGAGCTCTTGGAGGGTGAAAATAAGGTTAATTGTTAGGTAGTTCTTGGCTAGCGGTGGTTTGTGTCTGGGTGGGAATGGGGGTTCTGTGGTATGGCCATATGCCCCTGCTCCCAAATTCAAATGATCTCTGAGTACTTAATAGAGATCTTCTTAAGTTTAGTTTGACTCAAGTTCAGGGTTGGCACAGAGCATGGAAACCATGGACCCTTTACTGGGAAGGCGCAGACCCAGATTTTCTCCATCGTGTGGATCAGAACTCCTCCATGCAGAGCGAAAGTCTTGGAGTTGCAAATTTCTTTTCTTTGCAAAGAGAAAACCTCCTAATAAAGCCATAGGGGTCTGCCTCAAGGATTAAACTATGGATTCTCCATCCAAGGCCCCCTTTAACTCTTCTACTTTGTAAAAATTGATAGAAGGGGTTTTCAGGGAGGTGGTTCAGGTCAGAAGGAATCCAGAAAAATTATAAGGCTTATCTCACTTCTAGCCACTTTATTTCATATATAGTGCTATTGTCATATCCACCCATAGTTTTCTATATATTAGACAACACAGATTAATTCTTTAATTAGATCACACTGTGGATCAAAATATGACTCTCTCTATACACTCCAAAAGTAAAAAACTAAAAGTTGGAATAAGGAGTTAACAATCATGCAACAATAGTGCAATTGAAAGAACCCATGTGAAACTGGGTCAATCACTCTGAAGTGTGGCTCAACCTGCTATCAAGGCTTTCAAATTTAATTGAAACAACGCCCCCTATCGCCCTTCTAATCCCTCTAATTGATATGTAATTAGGAGCCTAGGTGTATAACTGTTCTTTTACTTCTCTATGACTTTTCTATTTCATAGAATATAGGCAACAGCCTCTCATAGGTAATGTTGCCAGTTTATTCTCAATTTTTGATTTTTAAAAATATTAAACCAGCTTTGCCAAAGTTTAACTTCTGTGTATCCGCCCTCCAAATCTTACCTTTCTTTCCTCTAAAACCATCCAATGATGAACTTATCCATCCATGTAATAACATTGGCTCTCATAGAATAAATGTTGCAATTTAGTGATCCAACAGCGATCCACGCTATAGATGAGCTAGTACAACTGTGCTTTCTGATTATGTTTGCTAATTCACTATGCACAACATGTACACCTGTGACACTAGAACACAATAACAATTTGAATTAATTTGGCATGAACCTTCCAAACCAAATAATAATGTCTTTTGTCCATAGTTTTCCAAATACTGTAATTCGCAGAACTTTGAGGTTTGTCACCCTCTCTGCTTATCCCTTTTAAGAGAATGCCCAGCAAGACCCGCGGTTGCCCCATTGTGGCCTTCTGGCTTCTTGTGTGGCATTTGTTAAGTGTTGAATAAAAATACGCCTCAGTCAACTTTTAAATGCGCACCTTTTAAAAGTTACTATTCAGTTATGCTCCTGGCATTCTGTGTCATTTATTGAGTATTATCACCCCCAGAAGGTATGGCCAATTTATTTAACTTAGCTGCAAATACTGAAGAGCAGGATTCTTTTATTAATAAGTAAAAAACTAGAACCATATTTTACCAAAAATATAAAAGCTAAGTTGGTAATACCTTTACTTTATTTAGAAATTACACTCTTATATTAAAGTATGTTTTTTAACTTACAAAAATCAAGAACCAAATATGTGAGAGTATAACTATACTATATCTCATTACTGTATAGATAGTCTACGGTATATTGTTTTACATAAAATAAGATCTTAACTAAATTCTGGCATATTAAGATTAGATAATTTAGATAAAAGAATATCAACAATACTATAATTTACCTTTTATACTTTATACTTAAAAATTTCTATAAAAAGTTAAGTAGGATGATTTTAAATTTATTGCGGGGAAGGCTGACCATGGGACGGACACTTCTGAATATGACTCAGACGAGACAAAACTTAGTACCAGGGGAGGCGCCCCAGAGACGCGATGCTATCTCTTGTTGCCAGCGGGAACACCACTTATGGGGAGGGGGAGGGAACGTGTGAAGGGGCCGTAGCCACTATTGAGCACGTGTGGAGGAAGGGGTCTGATTTGATGAACCAGACTGGGAACCAGGAGGAGACCAGCTGTCAGCGACGCGGTGGGAGATATCCAAACATCCACGCTTGAAAGTGGTCCACCAGATGAGACCAGAATCTGTGGACAGCTTCAGGGAGGGTGGGGATGGAGCCAGCGATGGCATCCAAGACAATCGTGTGGATAGTCCACATGGCGATTGCAACCACCAGAGCATGGAGGGAGGGTGGGAGGGGGAGGCCATTGATGAAGCAAACATATCTCTTGACAGACTGAAGGGATGCGTTTGATCCTAGCCTAGCAGACGTTGGACTTCGCGCCATATCACTTTAGAGGTGGGGCACTTCTCCAGGCGGTGAAACAGCGTTCCATACTGGCCACACACGACACAGGATGAGTGTAAAGCGTTAGAGCGCTCAGCTGTATGATACACCTGCCTCAGGCAGCGCCACACATGGGAGCGGACTTGAGGCTGCAACAGAGGATGGTGTGCGTATTTCCAGATAGTCTTTTGGGTCTCAGTGGAATAAGGGATGTCCATCATGTCCAGGTAGTCCACCCTGGATAGGACTTGGGGTCGAATGGGGATCACGCCATCATGGATGGGTATCCCCTGTACCTCTTGTGTGAACTGAGGAGAGGGGCGGCCTCTTCAGGTTGTATGTCCATTAATACGAATTCTCCACTCTGCACTCGCATGGAGAGTAGGATTCATTTGTAGTGGGTTTTAGTCCCGTGAGGACCTGTGGCCGATGTGTGTGATGCGAGGTATTTCATCAGGGAGTGTGGATTTGATGGATTGTTGAGGCCCAAGGCTTGGGAGAAGTTGGAGCAGGCTGCGCGGGACCAGTGTTGGGATGGGAGTGTAGGAGCGGTGACAGCCGCAATCCAGGTGCCCAGGATCTTGGCAGCATGGGCTTTGAAGTCAAGCAGGCCCATGCCACCATGATGATGAGGGCCAAACATGACCTCTAGCCGTACTGGTGGAGGGCGGCCTGACCAAAGCCATCCTTGCAGCAAAGCATACAGGGATTTGAAGAAGCTTGGGGAGAAGGGGATGGCGTGGGCTCCGAACCAGACTTTGGATAGGAGCATAGAGTTGGCAAGAACAACCCTGCCAGTGAGGGTAGTAGGGTGGGCTTTGAGAGAGGCGATTCGCTTCGTCACGTTGTCCAGTATATGGCACTCCATTACTGCTGACGCGTATCCACCTGCCTCCATCCACACGCCCAGATGGCGTACCAGTCCTATGGTAGGACGTGGCACAAAGGGGAGCACCAGTGGAGCGGTGTGTGTTGAGTTAGTAAGGCGTAGTTGTGGGCGAGCAGATAGCCAGGTTGGGAACTACTCGCTGGGGCCCAGCAGTTCTGAAACTGACCAAGGAGGATGATTTCGGTTTTGGAGGCGTTTAGTGCCGCGTTGCTTACCCAGGAATATTCCTGGATGAGGGCTAAAAGCGCGCGTGCATCTTTGTTATTAGACACCCCCACCACGCAATCATCTGCAAATGCCATCATCTTGACTGGGGTTTGGCCTGGCACATGGACCCCAGTGAGGTGGGCATTCACATTTCGCAGTAGTGGGTCAAGGATGAAGTTGTATAAGAGTGGGCTGAGGGGGTCCCCTTGTCGCAGGCCCCTTTGAGGGCGGACTACTTCCGTTAGGAAGCCTGGGCCACGCACTGCCATTGTTGCAGATTCTGTGAGCAGCATCACCCAGTTTATGAAGCGGGGGGGTAGGCGGAATTGATGTAGGCAGGCCCTTAGGTATTCCCAGTTTACTCTATCATAGGCCTTTTGTTGGTCCAAGAATACAAGTGCCCCAGAGGCTGTGGACTGACACACATTAGACACAGAGTGCACGTTATCCCAAATCGACCTTCTGGGGATGAAACTGAATTGTTCTGGGGAGATGGTGGCAGATGCTACAGTCCCTAAACGGTTAGCCATGATTTTGGTTAAAATTTTGGTGTCTGTGTTTTTAGAGAAATGGGGCGCCAGTTGGCTAAGTCAAGCCTATCACCTTTCTTGAAGAGTGTGACAGTAAAGGCCTCATGTCCTCCTGGTAGGAGGCACATTTCCAACAGGCTTTGGTTGAGTGAGGCTAGCAGAAGTGGAATATATATTTAAAATATTTTTTGTAGAACTCATATGGAATGCTATCTGGGCCTGGGCATTTTCAGTTTGGCACACCGCGAATGGCTGTCCATAATTCATTCAGAGTAATCAAATTCATTATTTCCAGGTATTGGGAAATGGTGCAGATGTGGGTTTAATCAAGAAATTCCGCCACTTTGGCTGGCTATATTAATCAGATCAGTAAAACTCAGAGTAATATCTTTACATTTTGATTGCCACTTCAGCCAGTGTGTCCGCAATGGAATTATCTGATCTTTGCACCTGTGTGCAGGCCATGCTCTGGCGTGGTGCGAAAATTTTTTTAAAGAAGTATGCAGTGCACTTGTCGCCTTTAGTGATGCGTGTGGCCCTGTATTGGACACAAACCCGATGTTTGTGTTGCCTTTCGAGTGCGTTGAGGTGGGCAGCTGCCTCCACCCACTTTCAGCCCCATGCAGGGCTATATCCTGTGGCTGGAATGTTGGACTCCAAGTGGGCCAATTCCACCAGCGCGCGTGAGATAACTGCCGATTTGGCTCATGAGCGCCTGGAGGAGAGATGGCGATAGTGGCGGATGGTGTCTTCTTTGAAAGTTGCCCATGTGGAAATGGGGTCCGCGTAAAACGGTGCAACAAACGATTTCGCCAAAGTTGCCTCTTCCACCCACGTGGAAAATGCTGGTGAACTGAGCTCAGGAAAGCGGATTTTGCACCAATGTGGGGCCTTTGCAACTGTGACAGGTAAGTGGTATGTTATTGAGACCAGTCGGTGGTCAGAGAATTCTATTTTCGTTGTTTTGAAGTGGGAGATATGGGGTTGGAATTTCGCCGGCATTAGAATAAGGTCAATGCGGGTCATGGACCTTAATTAGCCATTGTGGACGTGGGGATGTGTCATATTTTCAAGCAGTGGGGCATGTCGCAGCAGCGCATCCATTAACCCAAGGGTGGCTTTTAGAACGCGTAGTTCTACATGACCCTGTGGGGCGTGGGGTGATGGCGGCCACCGGTCCATTGGTGAGGTTAGCCAACAGTTCATGTTGCCAACTAGGAAAGAATTGGGGGGTAGTGGGAGGGATTTGACCAATGAGTTAATTTCTGACGCTTGTGTGCACCATTTGGGGTATAAATGTTGACGATTGTGTGTGCAACATTGGCCCACGAGAAGGTGACAATGAGCACTCAGCCATTTAGAATGTTTCTGAGGATGTAATTTGAAAAAATTGTTTTTTGAATTAGCACCCCACAGTGCTTCGACCAAAAGGATAGGGATGGTAGGAGCATTGTTTTCCAAGCTTCCTCAGAACCTCGTGGACAGTGGGACTCCTGGATGGCCAGGATATCCATGGGTAAATTGTTTTGTAAAAAACTCAGTTTCCTAGCCCAGGACAGGGAGGCCTTGAGTCCAGCGATATTCAGCGTCCCTAGAGTGAAGGTTTCCCCCATCGCACCTTAGGTGTGAGGGGTGGGCCCTGGGCCCACCAGCCTCTTCCAGGTCCCCACGGGCTTTCACAGCAGCGTGGGTGTTAGCAGCAACGCTATTGGGGTTTTTGTTAATTTTTGTGGAAAGAGTCGCACTGGCTTTGGCCTTCACTTTTTGTTTTCCTGACGTCAGACGAATTTTTTGTGGTGCGGATAAGTTCGGTGCACCATTGAGCGGGGCAAAAAAAATTTTTTGGTTGAGATAGCTCCCAAGTCAGTTTTGACCGGAGCTTGGGTGCAGCGATTGGGTGAGATTGAATCTCCCATCAGATCCTCAGATTGAGTGGCCCACTTGGCATGGGCCTCCCAATCTGATTAGGTGATGGATTCCAGAGTTGCTTCCACTGCGAAGGTCTCCATGTCCTCCTGGCATTGTGAGTGTGGGATGGTGGTGGTGGCCTTGGCCGCTTCCTTGGCTGTGGCCCTACGGGCCTGCTTGGCCTTCTTCCACTCCTGCGGGGAGATGGGCTTTACCAATAGGTAGCAGCCTTGTGCTCCCCACGGGAAAGCCTCCTTGGTGCTTGCAGTTGGTTCGTAGTACGCCTCTCCACTGGCCATGGCCACTGAGGGGTGCTCTTGGAATGTGATGCCCTCCTTGATGGGGCATGCGTGCGCCTTATGGCTGAACGTGTCACAGTGGGTGCAAATGGGGGGCGCGCTGTCCATGATTACCCGGAATGGGTGGGTGGTATGCCCTGTGATGTCAATAAAGGTGGAGTGCAGGATCTGGGTTAGGTCCTTCGCAATCTCCTCAGTTGGGGTCAGAACTGCGATTGCTTTGCCAGTGCACAGGTGTGGCATCAGCATAAAACGTTGCATTTTGAAAGATTTAATTTTGCCATATATGGCGAGACCATCTTTCAGGTGTTGCTCCAAAATGTCACGTTTTACCATAGTAGGCAAAGAGTCAAACGTGAGGAAAATTTGGTTTGATTTTGTCCATCTAGTGCATTTGGTTTTGATGACCCATTGCCCTTCGGGGAGGTTGACCACTATGCGCACCGCTGAAGCCTCATCTGCTGCTATTTTGCTTTTGAAACCTAGGTCCAGCCAACCTCACAACATGGAGTGAGGTGCAACGTACACCACAGTCAGGAAAATTTTGTGTACATCTTCACAGAATTTTTCCCATAAGGCCATTTTTTGGATGTCCAGATACACATGGACTCTGAATTCCACCGGCAAAAGTGGCAGGGAGTGTGTCATGTTGATGTACTGGTTGCATCGTGTTTGCCACGTGAGTATCTCTGGGGAAATTGTGACCGCTGGTTTTTTAGATTTTTTTCTATTCCGCTAGATTCTCTGGGGCGTTTTCGAACGTTAGAGGCCGCGGGTCTTCCGCCTGCTCCTCTTGCCTTGCTTGCCCAACTGCTCCCAGACATGGGCGCAGACTAATCCCCTCTATGAGATTATCAAACTAGATTTAGTCTTGAATTGAATGGGTTGCAAAAGTGTTTGCAATGAGAAAGAAAAGTTTAGATTTAAGCTAAATTGTCAGTAAGTTACCAAAACCTAAAGTTAAGTAGGATGATAAAAGTCTTAAAATTAATATAATATGATAGTATAGATCCTATAAAGCATACATATGTCATTGAAAATTAGAAACAATTGAATTATCTATAAGCTGCTAAAAATGAAAATATAATATATTATCCAATTTGTTTTATGCATATGGAATAGCAATGTCATTTTATATGTACTTTTTTAAGTTAAAATTACAGTTAATATGCTTATTGACAAGAGATAAACTTAGTCTTTTCATCCAGATGAGTTACTTATAATTGTGCAGTTAAAACATAAAACTCTATACTATAAAAGATAAAAAAAACAATAAATGCGCTTTATTTTTTTCTATATGAAATACTCTCAGGAAGTAAATTACTTATTATGTCAATGTAATGACTTGCCCTAAAATAGTCTAAAGTTACATAATTGTGAGTATCTATAAAATGCAAGAATTATAGACTTAGCTGCACCAGACATATAACAAATGGCTCAGATTCATAGTTTTTGATAAATGTTTGTAATATAATACTTCAAATGCTTTTATAAACAATTATTTTCTAGAGTAGTGGAGGGTATCCCAGTGGTGGAGTATTGGTTCCATGACCATTGCCTCCCAAGTTCAATCCTGGTAAATGAACTTTAGGTAGGGGCCAATTATGACTGTGTTGGAGTTGCACACCAATGCCCCAACCCAAGATAGCAAATAGCAAGGCGGTCCATGGAGTTCCTGGCCTCTCATACGCCGCACATGGAGGTTTTCTGAGGTTTATCCTCTTTTTCCATCATTTTTTTAGTACTAGTGGTGCCCAACACAAATGGGGGATCTGCCAAGCATCTTTATTTGCAAATGGTCCAAACAAAGGGATTATCATAAATAAAAGAATTCCTAATATAGCCCCTAGGTTATCAGCCTAGGAAGCCATATAAAATGCCGAGGAGGCTTTGGGAGAAATTTTGGTCCTGCGCCCGCTTTAGCTGGTGGACCATGGTGGACAGCATTGGGGTGGGAGCATCAGCGACATGGGGCATAAGGAGGTATAGTTGGGGGTCCTCCTTTCCCATCATTCAAGATCCCCTTAATTGGTGTGGTATTGTCCCCAGGTCAGCCCACCTCAATTAAAAAGTAATTTATAAAGTATGATTTCAACAAGTCAAACTTTTTAGTTTTTTTAACTTTTACATGAGGTACGCTGACTAGGGGATGGACATTACCAAAACAGAAACACCAAACAAACAAACTGATAATTATGGGCCAACCACTCTAAATGAGTGGCAAACACCCAAAAAATGATAAAACAACTGACCAGTGGGAAAAGTGGTGAGCCACTTGTCCTTCCATGGCAGAGGGTCAGGGGGATCAAGGGGGTTCAATTTCATGTTCAACATTAAAGAGGCAAATTAATGCTGAGAGTAAAAAAGTTGGAGCATCTGCCAGATGAGGTTTGAGGTGAAGCGGATATTTGTTGAGACTGATACTGACAATTTGAGCCTGGAGCAAAGCATCCATGAGTTCATCAATATGGTGTTCAGCTTGGATGTGGGCGTCAGGAATCTGGGTAATTCGTGCAATGTTAGCTTTGGTGATGTGTGTGGTTGGGGAAAAGTCTGCTAGTTCAGCAACATGCTTAATAGCAGAGGTGGCAGTTTTAGCTAAGCGTTTAATTTTCCGCTTTTGCAACAGCAGGGAAATCAGGGGGTTCTAGGTGGGGCGCAGCCCTTCCTTAAATTCTTTGACAGAGAGTGACGCGGCTTCTTGGAGATGGCAGTTTTCAGGTGATGCCACCACAGCCTCAGCTAGCTGATAATCACTCAGGAAAGGGGCAGTGGTGGGTTTGTGGACATATTTTTTAGGCAGGAATGGGGCATTGACGTCTGAATTCAGATAAGATTTAAATAAAATGGGAAGTCCAGAGGTGGGTAAATTAACAGATTTGGTCCTTCATTAATAAGTCCCAGGAATTTTGTTTGATTGGAATTAATTCAGAAATAAGTGGCTGTGGTAGATAGATTTCGGAGCAGTATATTTTTTGTGATGAATACTGTTCCAAACATGCTCCCAATTAGTTGAATTGGGGGTAAATTGGCTGGCTTGGGTTTGGGTTGCTAGATTTTGCTGATTCATTGAGTGCATGGCTGGAACAAGTCAGATAAAATTATCACACCATTTTGATAATATTCACTTAGAAAAATTACTTATAGATCTAAAGAAGGCTAAGTAAAAGCTAAAAACCTAAGTCTATAAAAGCTTTGAATAATGAAATTAGTCTTTCACATTATTATTTAAACATTTTCTTAATTAGATAGAGGTACTAACTTAAGTATAACAAATTGGGACCGCTATAATACAGTATCTAAAAAGTATACAATCTAAAAAAGAACTAATAAGCTGAATACATTATAATCTTAGGGTTCATTTAAACAGAAAGATATAACAGTGTAGCTTTGTCACAGAAAGTTTATTTCATTGTGCATCAATTAAATTATTAGAAATAATTCGAAAATTTATGTCCCAATTATAAGTATCCCATATTGACATATCAATGCATTTTGTTTCTACTATAAATAATGAGAATATCTTTAAACTCATTTGATAGATTTTCAAAGTTATATTTAAAACTTAAAGACAAGTTTAGCTTTTTATAAAGAGTTTATAAGTAAGTTGACATGATGCAAATATATATCATATCAATGTGATGCATCAAGTCCAACTTCTAACTGTGCTATATATCCCTGATTTTACATACAATCACACATAGCTCCACTTCTTTTATAGTCTCCAGACTAGGCGGCTATATTGTAAATTATACGGCTTATTAGAGTTTGTATGGCAAATATATAGAGCTCCCTATCAGAGATTAAAATGCAAATCAAAATTTTTTATATAATCTAAGTCTAATATCAATTGTTATATCTCCTTATGAATCAATTATGTCCTTAAAACAAAAGAATCGATTAAGAAGAATTTGGTTTTTTATGGGAGCTTATTGATTCATTACTCTTATTGGTTACTCTTGATACATTTTCATACTATATCCCATATATTTTCAACTAGAAAGTCTTAGGATATAGAAAATGATTATCCAGATGTTGATCTATTATAAAAGGCTGTTGATTAAACCTCCTATTGAGTGAAATGGGAAGATAATTTTATAGAGTTGATCAAAGATGTTTATAAGCTACAAGGCTCCTACTCTCCCTATAAGTATCAGCATATATAGCTTAATAAGGTTGTTCTGATTCTCCCTAACTTTTATTTTAGCATAATTTTTTGAACTATCATATTTCTTTATATTGAAGTATAATGCATTCATGATATGAAAAGATACCAATGTAACCCTCCTAAAACAAAAAGCATAACTATTGCCTCTTAGAACCATTTTTCTACAAAGAGACATCTTAATGGGAAGCTAGAGTCTTTGAACAGAACACCTCTTAACGACCAAAAATTGAAACCTTTAGCTTCACTATACAAGTAAATCTAAGTGTGGTTCTCACTAACAGGGCACCTAGTTAATACAGTGAGAATGTCAATCACAAAATGGTTGACAATAATAGCATGGAAGCTCCACCCTTTATTAGGGAGGGGAGTATAACTAACGGGGTAAACATTTTATATTGAGAAAAGACACCTATGCATCCTGAAAGTTAAGGTATAGTGTTTTTTAAGTTTACTTGGCCCCTTACTGATTGTAACCTGTACTAACTCCAGTCAACAATATAAGTGGTACCATTCAATAGCTTTTAAATGGTATTCTATATCAAGGGTTGATACAGCTGCTCCTGCACCACAGCTTACTATCTTACAAAAAGACTTAAAGGCTCATCTGGACTAGCTATATTAACTTTGCTAGAGGTATAGAAATCTAGCTCGCCTTTTTGTACTTCCAGCCCTTCATCACCTCCTCCAGCTGGTATGGCTAAATTATCAGGAGGTGATACGCCAATTTAGCAAATTTTAGTTCAAACTTGTCAAGTCTTTTAAAGCCACTTCTGCATCTATATGACAATTGTGAGGCGATACAAAAACAGATTTCTAATAAAAAAAGTTGTAAGTCTTAATGGCCATCCTCTCTAACTAAATTGCAAGCAATAGTCTCACATGAGAAAGAAAAGTTCTAGGCCCTCAATGGAATTTTTTTCCCAGATCAGCGACCTAGCATTTGTGTTAGATGAGCGGTGTGTTACTGCCATGTCATCATAAAAAGCCCTCTCTTCTAATTACTCCTCTTCTACTTTGTTAAAAAATAATTGAAGGGGTGTTCAGAGAGTTGGTTCAGTATAGGTGCATCTGGAAGGAACTTAGGGATTACCTCAGTTATGTCCTGATCACTGCAATATTCATAAACCCAACTCTGACCAATACCACATATAAGCACCAGTATGCCTAGTATATCAGATTGTCTCAATTTTAGTAGGCTAAATTACAAACTAACTTGTAGACTACTCATAATGTCTCTGAGGTTCATTCAATTAACTTTTTGACAAAATATTTACATGAAAAACTGGATGTAATAGCTCACCAATATGGAGGATCTGTTATCTAGTACTAAAAAAAAAAAAATAAGGATCTGTTAAAGATTATAGAATCACCTTGGATTGTTATCTGATCCAAAAAACGCGCTATCAAATCTTTTATAAATTGATGAATCCTCTCCCTACATATTGCACTCTTTCAGATAAATTAGGATTTTCTGCAGAAGCAAAGGCGCAGATTAATTAATAAGCTCCCTCCCAATCTTCCCCTTCCCAACCATAAAGGCAACCACCTTAATAAGGGATTTGGCCAGTATATTGATTATTATAGTCCAACATAAAGAAACTTAACTTCTTTTACTCTTTGAAATTTTTCAATTCATTTCCACCATTGTGGTAGATACCATGAGTGGACTGGAGAGTAGTTTTTCCCTCTCTGGAAAGATTCAAATGCACAAACTCCTCTAATTTTAGATATATGGTTTGAGTTATAGATAAGGGAGATGAACCCTCTTGTATAGATAAAGTCGCCTCAAGATGGTTTTCAAGTTGGTCAGATTGATGTCATGTGCAATAATTTATTTTGCCAAATGAATAGGTTTAGTATGAAGGTGATAATGACGCTACTAGAGGCTATGAAAAATGACCCCTTTTTATTTTAAATTTTTTAATTTTAAATTTCTATCTAAGGTGGGCCAAGGTCAACCCACCTCAAATAATTTTATTTATGGTGGGCCAACATGGGGGACAATATTGCACCTTTTAAGGGAAGTGAAGAAATGGGAAAGTTTGGGACCATCTAGTACTAAAAAAAGAAATGGGAAAGTAAGATAAAACCTGGAAAGCCTCCATGCGCAGCGTATGATAGGCCAGGAACTCTATGGACACCTTTGTTATTTTCTATCTCAGTTTTAAGCATTGGTGCGCAAAACCAACACAGTCATAATTGTCCCCTACATAAAGTTCATCTACCAGGATCAAACTAGAGGAGACAGCGGTAGAGGGTTCAATATTCTACCACTGGAGTATTCTCCTCTTTGACCCCTTTCTTATACCTTTATGGATTTCAAAATTTGCAATCCGCTATTGACTAAGAACTTACAGAGCAATTTACCCAGATGAAAGCAATCAAACTTTCAGTCATAATTATATCATAAGGCGAAAAACCATTATTGATGGTCAGTTGAAACTCTTAGGCGAGGCACGTCAAAGCAGCTTCAATGAAACAATCACAAATAGATCAGTGATTACTAAATTGGGTACCATTTTTACCAGAAGAGGTACTGCCATCATAGACCAAAAAACAGGTATTGAGCAAGGAGCCAACAAACATCCTGGTGCAGGGATGTCCATCATGAGATGGAGCTCACGTATTGAAACATAGAGAAAGATAAACTCATCACCAAGGTGGAAATTAAGAAGAGATTTGTAAGAATCTTGTAGAGCTTTAACATCTCCAAACCCCACTCCTAACTAATTTCTGTTATACAATCATATTATATTTTAATATATACCAGAAGTTACAATTTTTACTTTGGCAAAAAACCCTTTCCTATAGAATCTTATATTTTTCTTGTTTTTACACTTATATTAGATCTAAGCAAAAAAATCATCTTTAACATTCTGGGATCTTAAAAAATAGACAATTGTTTAAGAGAACACTTGGGGCTTAGCTGAAGCCAAAAAGGTTTGTCTAGGGCTTTGTTGAGTCTTCAGTTAAGACAGCATATTAAGGTTAAGTTTACTAATGTCAATAAGAATACCATCAGCAGGGCGATGAACATGTCATTGAGAAATTCAATGCTACATTAGTTAGCATTATATGAAGGGTTCCACTGTAAAAATATAATGCCCCTTTAGAAGGTTGCCTGGTGTCTAATCTGGGGAACAGAAATCTCCTCAGCAAGCAGGCCACCCAAGCTAAGAGAAAGGGCTGGCGATTTAAATATGGATCTCACTGCAAGGGTGACACCATCAGGCCAAAGTGAAGAGCTTGCGATTTATCAATTTGAATCTAAAAATAAAGATATGGATTAATACTATTGTGATGATTCTTATGATCTCCTGGTGATAGAGGAGAAACTCATCTGTCAAGACTCTGGATATTATAACTAGAAGTATCAGATTTACAAAAACAGCTTAAGTTTGTCTTAGAGATTGCTTAAAAAGCCCATATTATCTCCATACCAATCTTGATTAAACGTTTCCCTTGTGAAGAAGATTGTACGCTATTAAATAAATAGAAGCCATACTGTTATTCCTTAAACATGAGAAAAGGATTTCCGCACCTTAATGAATTTGGAGAGCACTTATATTATCACGCTCTCATGCTAAACTCCTTTGACGAGAATTTGGATAAGTTGAAAGCCAACTGCTGGTTGTACCACATCCAGACCCTACCTCATCTCATGCAGCTAAAAATTAGAGACACGATCCTTGACTACTCAATTATCTGCCACAATAATGCAAATGTTGCACACCAACCCTGTTAAAGAGGAACCAAAATTCAAGACCTACTTCAGAACTATGCATACATCTGACGAGGGAATCATTTCAGGTTTTTTACAGATATACAAAACAATAGTGGATGGCGCAAGTGACCACCAGTAGGCTCGCCTTGTTTAAGGCCAAATGTGTCAAAGCTCAGAAGAATTTAGCGCAAGTTTATGACCTTGCACAATTTGACTAAAGCAAAGAGTGTTCTTCTATCAAAGTGTGGAAGTGATCAATCCATTCAAACATGAGACATTACTTCATGCTCATGAATATGGGAAAGGTAAGTTCATTCTCTAACTATGCCATATTTTAATAACTAAAGGAGTAACAATTGTGGACAACAGGAACTTTGGATCTTATGAATGCAAAAATGGTGCTAATGAGTTTCTTAAAGATATATCCCGCTTTAGAGATGCACATGAACTTAGCCATAAAGGCCACGATGTCATTAAAGTTCATCAAGGAGGCTTTAATCAACGTCCAAGGAACCTATATAATGAAATATAAGGCAGCAGGACATCTTCTTGATTGATATGAAAGGCTTCTACATTGCTCATGACAAGAGTAATAAATATAGAGATATGACTTCAAAACTAATAGAAAGACAGCCTCAGAGAAAATTTAACTGTATCTTGCGCCATAAACTCGGACATTTTTGGCACTCTTGTTAAATGAACGCCAATGAGAATAATGATGTACAACTACCAAAGATGTTATCAGTGAAATAAATTGACTGGATCTATACACCAAATAGGAAGATAATTATGAATATGAAGATATATATATTCAGTACTAAAAAAAAAAGATATATTCAGTGCAGGATACCACTGCCAAGGGCACCTAGTGCGGTGTCTGTGACTGCTTGTCTACATATGAATGGAAATAACAGAATTGGAATGAACAATATTTACTTGACACATGCCACTCAACCTACTAGGATCATCAAAACAGGTAAAGAAGTAGCACAGTTTTTTATTTTTACCTTCCAGAGTATAAGATCAGATGCTGAAGATAACACTGAGGCCACATCAACGAGAGAAGCTCTGATGCTGTTGAAGAGTCAGCCACTGACGTTTTGATGACTGGGAACCCATTTAAAAAGAGCATTAAAAAGGCTGAAGTGATAATTTAGATGGTTCAAGCCTAGATGCACTGGAAATTAGATCACTTATGAATATCATATTCTTTAAGTTGATGAAGAAACTCAAGATTAAGTCAGATATTAACAACAATGTTAAGTACCGGATAGCTGGACAAGATGTCAAGTGCGCCTTAGAAGCTTAATCAGTGTAGCCATTATGTTTTGAGTGCATAGTTCTGATGTCTCCAGCTTTGTTTATGGACAATGACCGCACCAATTTCTTGTTGGCATTCAGTTCTTACTTGAGATTGGTGTTAAAATTAAGTCTACCACCAGTTTGTGAGCATACTCAGCTACCAAATACCACTAGTATCCAAGGATGAATATGCCAAGTCATGCAAGTAGAGGACATGTTTGGTGAAAACCAATCATACAATCTTTCACCAGCTACATTATAAATAGAAGCTAGTTAAGCAACTAAGCCATGGTTATCGTGGATGAAAGTAACTATTGAGCTCAAGTGAGGCCATGGATATTAGACTTGGATAACAATGACAAATGTTGCCATCATTGAATTTCTGATACCTTTGAATTTTATACTTGAAGTTTAAAGTCACAATGGTATCAGATAGCATAGTAAATATCTTTATTGGGTTCTTTGATATCAAATACCCCGGAGAACTGACTGTCATCTAGAAGAATATCACTTACACTATATCCATGTAGTTAAAAGGACACATCGTTGCCCAAGACAGTCTGCTAAGATTTGACGCCATCAAATCAATACACATTGTTGTATATTATGATGAGCTGGGATTTGGGGATGTATTTTGACATAAATCAGAAGGAATTGGACGAGCTCCTTGATAATATAAGAGATGTCTTGAGCACTGGACCCAACGACTATGGATTGTATAAAGGAGAGGTGCATAGGATGACCAATGATCTTACAACCCATTTAAGTCTACACTGTACCTTTGTTCAAAAGCTAAAGATTAAGTTATCACCAAAAAAGTGATTAACTTTAAAAATATGGCTTAATTAAACCCTCAAAGAGCCCATGTGCCTCTCTGCTGCTCTTAGTTTGCAAGAAAAATAAAACACACTGCGCTGCATGGACTACCACCAGTTGAATAAAGGTTACCGAGAAAATTTGTAACTGATCCCTTGAATAAGCAAAGCACAGAAGCGCTTGGGAGGATCAATTTACTTCTCAGAGATGGAACAGTATAGTGGCTAAAGCAGATGAGCTCTCCGTTGGGTCAAAATAAGTCACTCTGATCAGCAGTCAGGGAAGTTCAAACCTACAAGGGTGCCGAAGGGGCTGTAAAATTCCCGGTTACCTTCCAAAGAGTAAATGAATAAATCTTCGGGAATATCAAATTATCAGGTGTGCTCACCTACCTGGACGATATAAAAGTGTTCAGCCACACGTTCCAAGCGCACTATATTACTTACGAGAAGTGTTTAACTGACTACAAGAATCAAAATAAGTTTTAATAAATCAAGGCACCTTCCTGAAGAGGCAGCTGAAGTTTATAAGACGTTTGATCATTTTAGAAGTGAACAAGCCTCTGAAAGAAAGGTCAAAGCCATAGTAGCTATGTTAAGACATTGAGTTTGTATGACATTTATTATCTCTCAAAATAGTGAGATACTATTGACAGTTTATCCCTATTTTGTGGACCTGGCTGCAACGCAAACCTACCTCTTGACTAGGGAAAAAAAGTTTTAATGGGGCTTAGAGCAAGAGCAGGCTTACAAAAGTTGAAAGGCAAAATTGTGAGAGGCACTAAGCATATTCTCAGGATTCTTCCTAGGCAAGGATAAAGCCTTGTCTTGTGTAGAAGGTCAATATATTCTGCTGTGCAGGACTTGACTTTCAAGCTACTAAAATGGTCACATAAGTCCAGAATTATAGTTCAAATTTTACATCATCAATTTAAGTTATAAGTTTGGATTATTACCTGAATTACTCTAGATTCAGCTAATAATGATTTTAATATTATTCGCGAATAATTCACCTAATTCCAGGCCACATTCACAGAACTCCAACACCTGTGGCCAAAAGCTCCCAATATTTTTATTAGTTTGTTCTTAAAGCTCGCAAGTTAAGCTATTATACCTGGATCATTGGAAGATTATACCTAAGGTTACTACTGAATAACTTCCACTATAAACTATCACCAATAGATCAAGAAGCTCAGCTGACTTTCCAGGTTGGACGTGATGAAGGACAAACCATATGGGAATAAAGAATGACGAATAATCACACTTTGCCATTCCCAATGAATCATAAATCCCCTTATACTTTCAATAGTACTATAAAATAGTCCTATCTTATTTTTGATAAGGCACTTTTTTAGATGATAAGCTTATATTACTTACTTATAACTAGTTTTAGCTTTTTAATGAGCAAATCTCATCCATCTCTGCGTCTTATGAAGCCCCTGTCCTCTCAGCTAACTGAGATGCACTAAGCCTCCTGCATCCAGCCACTATTTCGTGCTCCCCAGCATCAGCACCTGAAAGCGCAACCTGTAGAGTTGTGACACATATGTTATTCAGACTTTCACAAGAGGTTTTATCTGTATACTGATGCTAGTGACATTGGTCTCAGTGCAATATTTGCCCAACTAGATGAAGAAGAAATAGAACGAGCTATAGGTTGAGACTCCAAGGTATTTTCTAGAGCTTAGAGAACTTCACTGTGACGAAAAGAGAGTTCCCAGAGGTGATAGAAACTGTGAAGCACTTTAGACCCTTTTTTATGGAGTACACATAAAATTCATGATGGATCATGCATTGCTCTGCTGGTTACACAACATGAAGGATCCAAACGAACGCCTTGCTCAATAGGAAGTATAATTTAAGGATATGATTTTGAGATCATACACTAAGTAGGCAGCAAGCACCTCAATGCCATTAGTCTGTCAAATTACCAGTTTACTACCTCCAAGCACATAGGGTTTTATTACGAATTGTTAAGATTACCAATGAGGTATGGCAAGTGGAAACTGATGAAGTAAAGACCGTTCTGAGAATTCCAAAGATACCTGGTGTATTGATAAGAACCTTAAGAAGAAGATGCAAGATAAATGAAACCCATACATATGACATAGTACTAGATAGAATATCTGATGGAAGCACACAAGCATGTGGGCCATGTTTAATAGAAGACATTGGCATACATAAAAGACAAGTTCTATTGTTAGTCAATGTCAGACGAAGTATATAAAGCTTCTGGAACTCTGTGTATCATGTGTGAGTTTCAGACCCTTAGAGAAGAACTTTGAGTTCCAGCTGATCTCTCCAACACCGCCAGTCCACAACATGTCCATTGATGTGATAGGACCAATGCCTCCACCTTTAGTGATTTCAAGTTAATCATGGTGGGTATTTAACATTTCATTAAGTGGGTTAAATCATCAGAAATCAATACATATAATGCAGATTTAACTGCGAGATTTATGTATAACTAAGTGATATTGAGGCACAGATGCCCTCATACATAACAATCAGACTTTTAGGAAACTCTTTTTTATTGTTGTGAAAAAACATAAGGATCTAGTTGGAGTGAAACATCAATTTACTACACAATCCATCCTTGTTGAGAATTTTTAATTCTCAACCCTAGGTGACTCCATTAGTGTGCCAGGATAAACAGTATGAAGACTGCTGGCCCTTGCTTTTTCACAATCATTGGAAACCTTTCCCTATAAATTCGCAGGGCAACCCACCAACCCAGCAGACCAACAACTTCTCCTTCTGAGGCTTGACCACTCATAATGGCTCAGAGGCCCTCTTTGAGACTTGTCCAACAATTGTGGTTCAGCGGCCTCTATTGACTCCTTCAGGGTTTCTCCCCTTCAATATTTCCAGTTCATCAATGTTGTTGCTAGTTGCTTAGGTTCTCACAGAGTTTTCATCTAGTTTAAGGTTAAGAGTTGGTTGTGCCAACCGCTTCAGGTGTTTTGACCCAGCACCTAACCTCTGAAGACCTTGAGTCCCACCTCTACAAGATAAGCTATCTACTGTTAACTCAAAACTTAAAGATGGGCCAATAAATATTATACTTGGAGCTTAGAAGATTAGAAAATATTTTTATTGAGAGGGAGATCAAACTATTTATAGGCATTTCTTGCCTGTCCACATCATTGGCATTTATTACCAGCATCATCAGCATTTACTGGTGATTCTCCCTGCTTAAAATTCATCAGCACTCTCACTGGCATTACTCATAATCCTCAAATGTCCATAGTTATGTCAATCCTTGATTTGTCATAATCTGAATTAATTAAATATATTGACATACTTGGCATAAGTCGCCAGTGTCAAATTAAACCAAAATACTGCCAGAGATTCCATTCAATACTCTCACAAAGTCAAAATGCGATACAACTTTATTGGATTAATTTTAAATGGTTCAGCATCCTTGGCATAAGTTGACAGTCCTCCAAGATTTGACTTCCTGCTGGAAATCCCAGAACTATCTTCACATGGAGTTGGTCTGGGGATAAAAGCCTGCTGAGCTTAAATGATTAGTATTAATTAGTCTGACATCCCCAGCATAAGTCGACTGTGTCAAGATTGACTAAAAACTAATGGGATAATTTCCCAATATTTTTTACATCAAATTAAGCAATCCTTCATTTTAATTGATAATATTGCTTATCTCAACATCCTCAGCCTCAGTCGCCTGTGTTGAGACCCACCAATTTCCTATTGGAAATGATCCCATATACTTTCTTGATCCTGCAGATCAAGACAGCTCAACCCAACTGAATGAGGAACACAAATTGGGGTATTATCATTAATCAAAATTAGAAAACTAATTGGCAATCATCCTTGATTAATTATTATACTCATTTAATTAATATGTGAAGAATATCACCTGGTTAAAAATCTAGCAATCTCAATGGAAGCTTAGAATGTATGAACAGGACATTAGGAGGAATACTGAAGAAGATAGCACTAAACTACAAGTCAAAGTGAGACTAACTTCTGCCATCTTCGCTGTTAGCCTAAAGATTTAGCCATCACTTGGTTATTGGCCTGTCTCCATTTCAAGCCTTTTATGGTCAAAGAATTAAAAGCTACTTACTTTGTTTGCACCATTAGATCTCCACGTATTTCAAGAACTTACCATATGGGAGTTACCAGCAAGATTTGACCAAGGAACTGACTAATTTTTTTGAAGCTTTAATGAACATAGAAGCCACTAGCCTTGAGATATAACTTGAGAGTCAGAGATGGACTATGTTACAGAGTTCAGATTATGAGAGAAGGCCTTATCTTATTAAATATGAGTAAATTATCCTGAGAAGTTAAAAGCCATTTGAACTGCCCTGCAACTATCTTGGCTTTGAGAGGATCTGAGTATTAAATAAAAGATAATGAAAACAGATGTTCTAATAAACAGAGTACATGCCTGGCACCTTAGGTCCTTCCCCAGTCTCATATTTAGCGGTAAAATGTCATTTAAACTACTACAGGTATAATGGAAAAAATTATTTGCCCTTTGGATGATTTTTCGCCAATTTGTAGCCACCAACGTATTTACATTTGAAGGATTATAACGTGAATAAAAAACCCCTTTTTAAAGATGAAGATGCCTGAAAAAAATCACCAGTTGACCAAGATGATGTCATACATAGTAATTTGAGACCGCTGACTAAAGAAATCTTTAGTATGGTTATAATGTTGACATTGCCATTAATTTTATGTAAATTAATTTCCCTTTATACCTTCTGGGGCCCAAGGTAAATTTTTATTAAGTGATAACAAAGCAATGAATGAGATTAATTACCCTTGTAAAAGCAATAAACCCTTACATTGTAAAGATATCTGAAATGTAATCTATGAATTATGTCATTAAGTTGAAACCCTGAAGAAAGGCGCATCAAAACAGCTCCATTTTATGAATCACAACAAGATTATAATATAACTAAAATTGAGTAACAAAGTAATTATCAGAAGAGGTACTGACGCACCAGGCCTAAAAGTGGCTATTGATCAAGAGGCCATCAAGCATCCTGGTGCAAGGATCTCCACCAAAAATGGAGCTCACGGATTGAAGCATTGAGCAAGATGGATTCAACATCAAGACAAATTAAGAAGAAAATATGAGATGTTTGTAATCCCCTACTACATTTTTCATACCCCACTTCCAAGAAGCTTCTATTTTAAATTCGTTTTATACCTTCAAATTATACCAGAAGCATAAACCCTATGATCTCAAACTAATAAACAATCATTTACCACAGAATTGTACGTTTATTTTTGTTTTCCGCTTATTGGAGTTTAAATGAAGAGATTACCAGTAACCATTCTGGAATCTAAACAAGAAGAATTTATTTTAGAGCACCTTAATTAAATGAGAAAGCTAATGAAGAGTTTTGTCTAGGCTTTCCGTTGAGTCTTGTATTAGGAAAATGTAGTTTAGTTATGTTTTCTTATTTTATTAACTGAGGTAAGCTGACCAGGGGATGGACAATACCAAAACAGAAACTCCAAAACTAAACCAACTAAAAAACTTGACCAATTGCCCTAAATGAGCAGCAGGAAACGCAAAAAAAACTAGAAAACAACCTACCAGGTGGCACAGCGCCAAGCTGCTTATCCCATTATGGTGGAGGGGGAGGATGGATCAGGCGGATCGTTAACATCTTCCTCAGGATTAGAATTGAAAAAGCGGATTAATGTTGACAGCAAGGGGGTTAGGGCATCTGCAGGATGAGGGTCAAGGAAAAGTGGATAATTGTTGAGATTGACACTGACAATTTGGTTCTGGAGCAAAGCCTCCCATGAGTTTGGCAATATGGTGTTCAGCTTGATGTGAGTGTTGGAATTTGGGTTAATTTCGCAATAAATGCTCTGGTGACATGTGTAGATGAGATGAAATTTGCCATATAAACAACACTTTTGACAGCGGTGGTAGCACTTTCATAGAGGCATTGGTCCTCTTTTGCATTAGGAGGAAAATTGGAGGGGAGCAATGGGGTTCAGCCCTTTTTTATTTTCAGTGACAGATTTTGCCACAGCTTTGCAAAGATAACAATTTTTAGGTGAGGCCACCGTGGCCTCAGCAAGGTAGATAGTCGCTTTGGTATGGGATAGCATTGGGTTTAAGAAATATTATTGGGGTGGGAGTGGGTCATTAAAGTCTGAATTCATAAAAGGCGCTAAATCAATTGGTTTAGCCGGAGGTAAACAATTTCACCTGATTCAGTCACTTCATTCAATAAATCACAGGGATTTTGGCTGACTTGGATTGATTTGGTGATAGGTGGTTGTGATTGGGTAAGTTTTTGGGGTGGAATTTTTTGGATTGAATATGGGACCTAACCTGCCCTGAAATGGTTGGCTTGGGTGTAAATTGTCCAGCTTGGATTTACATTGCTAGATTTTGCTGCTGGTTTATTGAGCGCACAACCTGGGGGTGAAAGAGGCCAAATTCCCCACTTGAACGCTGTTGGTGTGGCCTCCTGGGTGGGGTTGACTGTATTCAAAGATTTTAATTGTATTGACATGCCTTTTTGGTATGGTCCAATTCTTGGCAGAGGGTGTAGACTGTGCAGCCATTGTTGATGTGAGCCCAAAAGAAATGGTCAGAAGCAGATGGGATGTGTAAGTCCCAGTGAGCGTCCTCTGGGTGTCAATCGGGCCATCTTTCCATTCCTGAGCAAGAAGGTACTGAAGAGGATGGCCATACCCCTTGTTACTCAGGGCGATCTTGCTCATGTGGTAGACAAGCGCTAGATAATAGCCCTTCCACTTTGGATCCTGCTTTCAGTACTCGCACTCTCCTCAGCAGAACTGTTATGATGAAATTAATAAAAATCTGCACTGAGATCGCCAAATTGGAATTGATCACAACTAATTTGAGTGGCAATCAGCCCAATACTTGGATTTCAAATGGTCATTAAAGCATGATGACCAAGCTATCAGCCAGAATGCCCAACGGTTCTAATTCAGTTTACATTATGATCAAGAAACTTCCCCCCCTCCCAAATCCATCAGAAATTACCCCCAATGGGCAGCTTCCTGCCAGAAAATTGGGCGTTGCACCTGACGCAATGCCACCAACCACAACTTGGCCCGCCGCCAAATTTTGTGATGTCAGTCCCCAGGGAACTAACCCGCCCATTCCCAAATAATTCACTGCTTAGGTCAAACTGACCGCAACTTAGTCCGCCACTAAATTTTGCAATGTCAGTCCCCAGGGAACTAACCCACTCATTCCCAAATAGTTCACCACTTAGGTTGAATTGACTGCAATTCAGCCCACCACCAAATTTTGCAATGTCTGTTCCCATGGAACTAACCTGCCCGTTTCCTGAATAATTTGCCACTTAGGTCAAACTTGCGGAACCCAATCCCAGCTTATTATCCCTCAAAATTGATGACTATTTAATCAGGTGCATTGCACTGAGAAAATTGTTGGTTGATTCTCATCCCTTAATTTTTCAATAATAACAATTCCCAAAATCCCGTTTTTATCTGTTAAGAATTAAGCTCCCTTCCAGTTCCATATTTGTCATTGTCAGACATTCTCCTTCTCAACTTTTGTAAAAGAATGTTGGAGTCTGATCTTTGAATAATATCATGGTTATCAATGATATGAATACCAATGGCAAAAAGACCTTGGCAGATTCTTGGTGGAACCCTATCTATTAGGAAAATATGATTTATACCCAAAATCGGCATAATAAGGTAAGAACTATTAATTGGATTGCTTCGACTTCTCAGCCAAGTTTGAGGTGTTCATTATTGCATGGGTCTGTTCTTCCTGAGGTGAGAATATTTTACCCATCAATAATTGGGTGCGAATTAACAAATCATTACCACTCAGATCTGAACACCCCCAAGGTGTGAATTTATCCACTGGTGATTGATACAATTTATCAAATCATTACCACTTGGATCTGAACATCCCCAAGGTGAGAAGATTTTACCTGCTGGTGATTGGATACAATTTATCAAATCATTACCACATGGGTCAGTTTTGCCACAAAATATTTATCTTTAATCTGATAGGTCAAAAAGCTTTATTTCCTAATTTAGACAACTCAGCCTTATAATACTTTAGCCCTGAATTCCCATGGCCCTGAGGATCAGAACTAGTTTAAATACGAGATACTAGTATAGAAAAAGGGCCTTTTCCTGGTTTGCCCCGCATAAACAATAAAAAACATAAAAAAACTTTACCAAAAAGTAACAACTTAGTTTTCATAAGAAGTTATTTACATATTTTAAATATTCTATTGTGGAATCCAGTGGCACAGAGCACCAGCGAGCATAGTTCCTTGCTGGATTTTGACAATTTGGTGCTCACTACAGGGGCACGCCTGTGCACTAAACTGTAGTTACTAACATGGAGGCTGTAAACGTGAGCAGCTCTTCTGGTTCTTCTCTAATTGAATCATGATTAATTGCTCTTGAGAAGCAACTAGCCAGCTCTTTCTCCCGTCTCAAAAAGATAGAGCAACGGCTGTTCAAATTACCTATAAAGGACAGATACACCACGGGTGAAGGGAGCATTGCTTCCTTTTTGTACATTTATGAAGCTACGATGGATGGCGCCACTGATAAACATAAAGTTCAGTATATTCTTCCTTGTTTAAGCCGCAAAGCCCAAGAGTTGATCGTTCCTCACCTGGATCCTCAGCACACCTGGCCAGATGTTAAGAAGGCCCTCTTGGATAATTTGGATCCAATCAGAACTTATACAGGGAAAAACAGGCTTTCATGCGCCTTACCATGTATGAGGATGAAACCCTCTTTAGTTTTGCTGAGCGGTTCTATCTCACTGCTCAAAGGCTGGCTACATCTAACCTGCTTACCCTGGATGATGCTATTGCCGCCATATTAACAGGGTTAGCTTCACAACCCTCTCTCGCCAGGTGTATCATATCAGTGAAACGCCACTTTACAACTTTCCGTGATATAAAAGAGGCTTTGTTGGACGTCGCTCATATTCCTTTAGGTGAGCTGCGGCCTATTGAACCGTTGAAGGTGAGGCCACCTGTGCCTATTCTCCCTGCAAAACCTGCTGCTTCGGTGTGACTTAAAACGGACATCCCTCAGTCATGCAAAGCGGAGATCCCTACTGTGGTTTCCCCTTCAGCTCAGCCAATAGGTGCGCGCTCTAAGGATATATCCTTCAGAACTACTGAGGCTGTGAAAATGCCAGTTAAAGCTAAGCTAATTACCCCACCTCTCGTGGCTGTCTCCCCCACTTCAATTGCAACCTTACCCATGGTTGAGAGTACTCCTGAGACTGAATCTGAGGGGGGTTACAATGACGTTGGGTACTACTTATTGGGAGCTCCCGCGGAAGTGGAGGTCCCTGATTGCCTAAACGTCGAAGGAGTAGATGAAACCACCATACCTGAGGATACTTACCTCTGCCAAGTTATAGGTTGTATGGAAACTATTAACACAGCCAGCGACACTGATCAGCTCCTATCAAGCTTAATTTGCCCTTTACAGCGAGGGCATACCATGCAGTCTATTCTGGATACTCATCCTGAGACCGCACGCAAATTAACCTCCACTTTTCATCTCAAGGAGGTCTTAGCGCTGTCAGCCAACTTTGGAAGCACACTTACAAGGTTGAAGTAGTTGTTCACAAAGTCCTGGTGATAGCTATCCTGGATACAGGTTCCCCAGTGAATGTAGTCTCATCTCAGCTGATGAAAAATATTAAACTGATGCCTGACCTGGATTATGCCAAGGAGTTTGGAACTGCAGTCCCAAACAATACCCGCGCCCTTGGCGCTTACTCATCTCTTCCCATTCGCGTTGGGAAGCTTATCCTATTGGCCCCCGCTGTGGCCTTAGATAATAACTCCTATGATATGCTCATAGGTACTCAGTTTATGATTGAGTATGAAGGCATCATCAACATGAAGCAGGGGTTCATATCCTTAATGAACTATAAAGTTCCGTTAATCTTATCCAACATTTGAACTCATCAAAAATGACTACACCTGCCTGGTTAAATACCCCTTTTCCGCTTTGCATTTACATTATGTCACCTCTGGGCGCAACACTAAGAAACTGCCTGATTCAGTGGAGGCTAGCGATGGTATTCCATTTTATGCAGCAGATGAGGTGGTGATTAAGCCAGGTGAACAACGAGTGGTCGACATGAAAATCACGCTCCAAATCCCACGCCATTGTTTGTTGCACCTCATAAGTGTTGAGGGCCTTAGTCCTTTGTTGCCTCATGTATTACCTGGGCTACTAGACCCCGCCTATCAGCGACCTATTACTCTACTGTTGGGAAACCTCACCGCAATGGACATTATCATATGGAAACACCAAGAGGTTGGCTGAGGATTTTTAATCCCTGTGGAGGATGTTGAACAGATCCACTCCATCGGCTCAATGGCAGATTTGGGCCTGCCAACGGACAACCTGGTGTGTACCTTACCAAACGTCCATATCTCGAATGAGTTAACCCCAATTGAGCTAGAGAAAGTTATAATCTCCTTGATGACTATAGCGACATATTCTCCAAGTCAGCTCACGACTATGGCCATATGAAGGGCTGGTGCCACTCCATTGATGTGAGTGATGCCCATCCCATTTGTTCAAAACCATATCGCAAGTCAAAGGTGGAGGAACAGCATATGAGGACAGAACTCACACAGTTACTAGATGTGGGGTTACTAGTTCCCTCTCAAAGCCCTTGGTCTTCCCCACTGTTAAATATTAAAAATAAAGATAGAGGTCACCGGGTATTCATGGACTACCACAAAGCTAAATAACCTCATGAAGAAGGATAGCTATCCTATCCCTCGCATCAATGATGCCCTGGCCCAACTATCCAGCTCGAATTTCTTATCAGCCATGGACTTGGCCAGTGGCTATTGGCAAATGGACCTTTCTCCATAGGATCAGGATAAATGCGCTTTGATATGCAGTGAAGGTCTTTTCCAACCTTGCGATTACCCCAAGGGTTGTGCAACGCACCTGCTTCTTTCCAGCGTGCAATGAATCACATCTTTCAAGACTTAAAGCTAACCTGCGTTATCGTTTATCTTAACGATATTAAAGTGTTCTCAAACACCTTCAATGACCACCTGGATCATTTGAAGGAGGTGTTTGGAAGGCTACGTAAGTCAAATATCAAGTTGAAACCAGCAAAGTGCACTTTCTTTCTGCGAAAATTGGATTTCCTTGGCCACACCATTTCGCAAAAAGGAATCCAACCACTACAGAACAAGGTCGAAGCCATTGCAAATAAGCCTCCCCCTGAGAATTTGCGGGATATACAGGTGTTTCTAGGGATGATGGGGTATTACCATCAGTTCATCCCTAAGTTCTCACAACTCAGTGAGCCCCTTGTTCGCTTACTGAAGAAGAATATCCCCTTCCAATGGGGCGCTGAACAAAAAGCCACTTTTGAGACCCTGAAGCAGCTACTACAATGACGCCCTATCCTACGGCACCCAGATTACAAAAAACCCTTTATCCTGTTTACGGATGCCTTGGACTACGCCGTTGGGGACATCTTAGGCCAATTAGATGAAAATGGTATTGATCATCCGGTATCATATCAGTAAGATGCTTTCAAAGCCTGAACGCAATTACAGTGTAACAGATAAGGAGTGCCTGGCTGTTTTGTTGGCTGTAAAGCACTATCGCCCTTTCCTCTATGGGACCACCTTTACAGTAGTTACTGACCACGCTTCATTGAAGTGGTTACAAAATATGAAGGACTCTACTGGGCGATTAGCTCGCTGGGCTCTAAAGCTCCAGCCTTATGATATGAAGATTGAACATCGGGCCAGAACTCGTCATATGAATGTGGTTGGGTTGTCTCATCTGCCGGTCCTTCACTTGTATAATAGCGAGGCGGAGAGGTTACACGACCTCTTAATGAATCCAAATGAATGGGAGGATGAAGATGATCTGGTTCAGAAGATGTTAGCCCGCCACTCGTGCAACACCAAAGTGGAAAATAGGAAGTTGTATAAGCAGGTGGGGGCGAAGTGGCTGCCTTACCTCTAGCCCTCAGAACGCGTACCTGCCATCCTTGAAGCTCACTCCATTTTAGGCCATGGAGGGGCAAAGAAAACTTATGAGTGGCTTAAGGATCGATACTATTGGGATGGAATGATGGAAGCTATAGTTGATGTCTTGGAAGCCTGCCTTACGTGCAAGAAACAATCCAGTTTCAAGACTAGATACCAGTATCAACCAACTACCCCGCAACAACCTTTTCACACTATTAGTTTGGATGTCGTAGGTCCCCTTCCACAGTCTACCAGTGGCAACCGTTTTATCCTAGTAGCCATTGACCACTTCACTAAGTGGGTTGAAGCTGTGGCGCTTCCTGCCCAAACAGCCAAGGCAACTGCCACTTTCATACATCAAAACATTTTACTCAGCATGGCTGCCCCCAAGTACTACTCTGTGAAAATGGCAAGAATTTTACCTCCAGAGTATTCAAACTCCTGGTTACCTCCATGGGAGCCCAACAACTTTTTTCAGCTCCGTACAATCTGTCCACCAAATGGGCAGTGGAAAGAGCCAATGGAACCTTAGTTTCCATCCTCCATAAAATGGCCTCTTCTGATCCACTTCACTGGGATCAATTCTTACCCAGTGCCCTTATGGCCTACTGGATTAGTTATCACTGAATCCTGAAAATGTCCTCTTTCCAAGTATTGTATGGCAGGGAACCAAGCATACCTGCTCTTCTGGCTAAGGATGTCTTCTTTAAAGGAGAGGAGCCTGAGAAAGCCATGCGAAGGTTAGCTAACCAAATTATTCAACTCCAAGCTGAAGCTATGACCAACTTAGCAAAAACAGTGACTAAAGAAGGGCAGGCTGCAAATGAGCTCTGCACCCCCTTCCTACATTTCAAGTGGCTGATAAGGTGTTATACTACCATAACTGCATCATCCCAAGAAGCGGTAAGCCTGGTTCAATTTGGGAGGGACCTTTCTCCATCAGCTACATAAGAGGAAATGAATACTCCATCAAATCATTAGCCACGGGGGTTACCATAAACTGGGTACATGGCCAATTTTTATGATCCTACACTCCTCCAAACATTCTTGAGGGGGGCAATGTCAGATATTCTCCTTCTCAACTTTTGAAAAAGAATATTGGAGTCCAATCTTTGAATAATACTGTGGTTATCAATGATATGAATACCAATGGCGAAAAGACCTTGGCAGATTCTCGGTGGAACCCTATCTATTGGGAAAATATGATTTATACCCCTAAATTGGCATAATAAAGTAAGAACTGATAATAGGATTGCTCTGAATTTGAGGTGTTCAATATCGCATGGGTCAAATTTGAGTGAGAAGATTTTACCCATCAATTATTGGGTGCAAATTAATAAATATTACCACTGGATCTGAACCCTCCTGAGTGAGAAGATTTTACCCATCAATGATTGGGTGCAAATTAACCAATCATTACCACTCAGATCTGAACCCTCCTGAGGTGAGAAGATTTTACCCGCTGGTGATTGGATACAATTTATCAAATCATTACCACACAGGTTGGTTTTGCCACAAAATATTTATCTTCTGTCTGAGAGGCTGAAAACCTATATTTCCTAATTTGGACAACTCAGCCTTATAATACTTTAGCCTCAAAAACCCATGGCCCTGAGGATCGGAACTAGTTTAAATATGAGATACTAGTATTGAAAAAAGGGCCTTTTCCTGGTTTGCCCTGCATAAACAATTAAAAACTTAAAAAACTTCAACAAAAAGTAACAACTTAGTTTTTGTAAGAAGTTATTATTTATTTTAAATATTCTATTGTGGAATCCAGGGGCACAGAGCACCAGCGAGCATAGTTCCTTGCTGGATTTCAACACAGGTCATTAAGTCAACTATTCTTAAGTCTGACTTAACCAACAAAGCCCCCAGTCTCAGTCATCATAGTTTAATATTAATAAGTGGAATTTCTAGTCTGCAGATCTAAAGCTTCATAAGCTTAGGATATTTCTGATCCATAATAACTGTTATTTTTTGATGTGATCCAAAATAAATTAGGCATAAGCTAATATTATTATGTCTTTATTAAAATCTAATGATTAGGTCCAGTCAAATATTCACACTTACCTCACCTTGACTGGTTAAAAGTGGCGGGTACCCTTCTTTCTGGGTCACAATGCCTGACTTCTTGCAATCTTTAAAATATGAGCACTATTCTAATAACCTTTTCTCCTTGGGCAGATGGGTCTTCTTAAGATTGAGCACTTCCATGCGACATGCTATGGTCAACTCAGGCATGTTGCCTTCAATCTCTCAAGCTAATTGAACCAGCTATGCTTTAATGGTACCTTAGAGTTTAGCTTCACATCCCGCTGTGACTTCAGCTTTTGTCAATGAACCCAAACAGGCCCCCTTGGCTTCAAGTTCGACCCAACGAACATCCTGATGGGTCAAGTGGGATCCTCCTTCAACTGTCTCCTTAACTCTTTGGGCTTCTGAAGCTGTCATCCCAATAAAACCCTCATCTGATATCAATTTGTTTTAGATGGGATCTCATTCCTGACTTCTTGATATCCCTTTTCAAGTCTTTCCTTCCACCAGTTTAATTTCTTCCCTATGCACGGGAAGTATGGCTTCATCAGGTTTTGAACCTGATTTGAGGTTGGAACTTGTTGAAGCCTACTTGTCATCTGCACTTGCCTCTGAGCCTAAGGTTGGCTTATTAGATATTTTTGAGGCTAATAAGTCTCTTAATTTCACTAACTTGGTAGCTAGGCTTTAGTGCAAACCCACTGTGGTATATACTGATATACACGTCCCGTAGGCCTCAAAACTCAGGTTTCGAAATATCAGTGCACCCTATTATTATATTGAGCCCTCTGAAAAATCCTGCAAAAGGGCTTCCCAAAAAACATATCCCACAGATGGCTCTTCTGGATATTTGTATTCACTTCCCTCCTTCCTCACTTTCCAAGACCATGATCCACATGTGCAGGGTTTTAAATGAGGCTCATTTGCAGATGTTTTTCACAAAAGTGTTCCTTCCCCTGATTTACGCTTGTCTTCAAAGCCTTATTTCTGAGTTTATCTTCCTTTCTACAGAATTTTCTCCAGAGTCAAATCTCTCTCACTTATTATGTAGTACCTTCCAATGGTCATTTCCTCTAGTTCAATGGTCTTTCCTAAGCCAACCATGCCAGTGTGCCTGGTGCCAAGCCTTTTTGGGTTTGGCGCACCTCTGAAAGAGTCTGGATAGTTGAGACTTGTATGAGATTTGCACTTCTCCTATGCCACCACAGGCTTCCACATTTAGATCTTACTCTCCTCCCCCTCCAAAAGAAGAGTTATTCAGTCCCAGTGGCAATGAGACCTTGGAATCTAGGAATTAAATTTAAGTTCTTAATTGTTAAAGTTTTATTATACTTTCTTTTGTGTATGCAATCTGTTTTTCATGTCCTTTTCCTTATAGTTTATCATGTTTTTATTTTATTATTTTTGGCTTTACTTATTTGTTTATATATTTCTTTACTATTATTCTTTATTATATGGGTGAAGGAGCTTAGCATTTAACTGATTCACAACCCAGACGCCTTGATCCTTAATGGTATATATGTCTTTGGACGATTTCTCTAATATAATAATTGGACCTTTCCAAAGCGAGGCCAGCTTGTATATGCGGCATGCACTATGAGTGTCACAATATACTTAGTCTCCTTCCTTAACTTAGGCACCATAGCTTGTTTATCATCATCATAGTTCTTCTGACTGAATTTTGACTAATCACGTTCTGATAGGCTTCATATTGCAACTTGATTAAGGTCTTTGCTAGTTGCTCAACATAATTTTTTGGGCAAATCGCCTTTGTTGAACTGAGTACCAAATATAACAATGGAGGTAGAGTGGGCTGTCTAACATACAAACTTTAAATGGAGAGTGGACCAAGCTGCTGTGGTGTCCAATATTGTACACAAATACAATAGCATTAATGGAAGTAGCCCATTGTGAATGCGGCGCGGCTTCATTCTTGCGCAATATGTTGACTAGAGTGCCATTCAATCATTCTACCATACCATTAGTCTCATAATGGTATGGTGTTGACAACACTCCCTTGATAGACATCAACTAATTTAATCGTTGCACCATCTGGCCAGTAAAATTTGTGCCATTATCCGTCAAGATCTTTTGGGCAGGCCATGCTTATAAGTAATGCTATCCATAATAAACTTGCAGTAGTTGAAACTCCAACATCTCAAATTGCTTTTGCTTTCACCCATTTCATCATATGGTCAATAGCAACAATTATGTTTTGTTGCCTAGATAATCACAGGCAAAGGGCCAACTACATCAATTGACATGGTATGCCAGGACCAGTTGGGCTTAGTCAAACGATATTTCACATCCAACTTCATAAGCTTTGCGATTTGGCATGAGTGACATTTATCAAATGCACCTTGGATATAGAATTGCATGGAATCTCAATAGTAACTAGATCAAATTAATTCTAGCATTTTGGTCAATCCTCTGTGTCCAATGGCCTTGTGCGCTTGTGTAATAATCGTCATTTGGTCTTAAGGTTTGGAAAAAATTCTAAGATTCCCTCAGGCTTGAGCTTGTATTAAACTCAATTCCAATATTTGGCGTCAGTTAGTGCTTTTTCAATATCCTTTTGTATTTCAGGCGGCTTGTCCCCATACTTTTGAGTAATCATTTTTTCATGAAGCTCATCAGCTAAACTTCTCAGGACAGCTACAATAGAAAGTTACAATAGCCCGTCTGCATTTTGATGGGCCTCTTTATCTCTATAAATATAAACTTAATAGTTGTACGCCAGTAATTTTAGAGCCCAGCAGGCTAATCATCCCTCAGGCTCCTTGAGATTATGCAGCCATCATAATATGCTGTGATCCATTACTAATTGAAACTTAATGCCATGAATGTACACCCAAATTTTGTTTACTAGCGTAGATGACAGCCAAACAAATCCATTCAGTCACCATATAATTACACTCATGCTTATTCAGCGTCCTGCTGCAATAAGCAACTGTATGCTTTTTACCGTCATCCCCAATCTGGGATAGCACACCCCAAAATTGCAGTCAATGAGGCGTCAGTCTGTATGATAAAAGGCCTGCTAAAATCGGGATATTGAAGGACAGGCGCCATGCTCATTGTAGTTTTCAAAGCCTTAAAGGCTTGCTGGCACTCATCTGCACATCAAAAACGAACTCCTCCTTGTATTAAATGGAATAGGGGCTCATTAATCCTTGAAAACCCTTCTATGAATCTTTGATAGTATCCTACCATGCCTAAGAATACTTGAAAATCCCTCATACTCTTTGGAACTTGCATATTTTTAATGGCCTACCTCTTTTGAGGTTGAGGCCAAAAGTCCTTGGAATCAATGTCAAACCTGAGGTATTCCAATTGTTCTTTAAATAATTAAAACTTTCTAGGTTTTATCTTTAGATTGGCCTTCAACAGCCATTTGAAAACTAGTTCAACATGCTTCACTTGTTTGGAAAGTGTTCACAAAAAGACATTGGGAATCATCCCAGTACACCAATACGCATGATAATTTAAGGTCCCACAAAATTGTGTCCATTTTATGCTGAAAAATTGCCGGTGCATTGCACAGCCCCTGTGGCTTTCGTGTTAGTTGAAACAGTCCTTGCGCAGCAATCATTGCATACTTCTCCTGCTCCTCTTGATGCAGTTCAAATTTGCCAATATCTGAAGATAGGGTCCAGTGCAGTAAGATACTTTGCATGGCCCAGACGGTCCAGTGCATTGTCAATTCTGGGTAACAGATACAAATCCTTTTTTAATGGAATTGAGGCGATATAATAACTTACACCTCAATTGCTGCCATCGTTTTTCTTCATGATTAAGAATGAGCTGTCCCACAGGTTTTTTGAAGTCATAATCATTCCACTTTTCAGCAATTTGTCTAGCTCTTATATGAATACTTCATCGCTAGCCTGGGGTCGCTGGATTGCCACATTCTAATAGGCACATGGTCTCCAGTGTCAATGAAATGTTGTGCTCCTTTTGAACAACCTAAATCTTGGTCATTGTTGGCAAAAACTTCGGATATCATTCAAACAACTCCAGTGCTTTACCTTCTGTTGTTCTGATAATCCAGTATTTGACTCATGAGGAATTAAAATATGTGTCCAAAGCTTTAGTTAGTAAAATGAACTCAGATAAATTGCCAAATTCGAAAGCTGCTTTTAACTCATCCCTCAGAATTAGATGCACAGATTTAAATACTTGATATTTCTTAACCTTAATAATTTGGCTGGTCAAGTTTGCTAATAAAGCATCAATTCCTTGTTCCCATTTATAAGTATTTCAGGCGCTACACTAGGATCCATCCATGAACGATTCCAAGGGGGTACAACCCCCCCACATAATCCTTCTGGAATATCCAGCATAGTCCCAGTCATATAACTGGTTGATGGCCTGGAGCTATTGTTACTTCCTTATTCACCCGTCAAGATATTCCTTGTTTTTTTATGCAGTTGGCATGGGGCATCTTTGTTTTCCTGATGAATATATGCTACTGGTATTATCCCATTGGCATAATATATTGATAAAGTTTTTGCGACAGCTAGTGGGCTTTGTATTGTCATGAGAGTAATAAATCGGAAGTGATTGGCTTAATATTGTCAAGATTTTTTCTTTAAAAATTGCATGTGATCCCAAATATCTTTTGAAAATTAGTTCCAATTTATATGTCATAATTGGCGTTGGGAAGCACCATTGCAGGTGCAGCTACTACTAAAGCTCCAAATGCAGTGGCAGGGCGTTGTATGCTCCTTCACTCTTAGTGCTGTTGGGGCCTGTAGTCCCATATTCCCAATTGTGGTCAATGTCCAATGCAATTTTCAATTTCCTAACCAGCTTTGTGGAGACAATGTTTACAGGTGCTCTGTTATCAACAATAGCTAAAACTTTGATCTTGTTGACCAGAATTCTCACATAAGTGAACTCAGAGTAATAAGAATCAATAGAGTTTACTAAGTGTATATTAAAAGAGTCTAAAGAGATAAGAGTATGCTTCAGAGTATCTCTGATACTAGGACATTCATTGAAAATGTGGCTATTGTCATATCTATATTCACCCCTTCAAGATTAAGGTACCTGCTGCACAGCTTAGCCCTTCAGCTGGAACATTCTCAAGTATCTGTTGCACCTATGGTTTAGCGATTACTTCATAGGGTTTAAGTATGACAACCTTACTCTGAGAGTGAGTTGCCCCATGTACAATTGAAGAGTCTTCATTCAATACTAAAATAGAATCCGTTTCATTGGTAAACAAGGTCCCGTGTCCTGCATATTCTTGTTGATCAGGTAGGACTGGTATTTTTGGCACATTAGAGCATCCTGAATCTAATGCGCTTGTTCTTTTCCCTTCTCCTGCGCGTTATCCAGAAGTACTACATTGACACTACGCAAATGACATCAGAAAGAAGAGTGTCCTATACAATTGCAGTTATAACAAGTAATTTCATCCAATGGGCGTGGGGCCCTTGTATTTGAGATTTTTCAGTTTTCATAGGCAATTTACTGTAAGTCTTCTTATTAGTTTTAAAGGGTTTTCCAGCAGAGGAAGAAGATTCTGATCTATACCCAATATCAGGAGGTCCATAATTTTGTGAACATCTGTGCAGATAATCAACCAATTCTGACATTGCAAGGTTTTGCACAAAAGCAGGCATTAGAGTGCTTAAAAACTTTGGTAAGGTTGTACTGCATGTTGTATGCAATCTTAGCATCAAAGTTGGCCATAGCCTTTATGCCTAGGAGAACCTGAGCTTCACAATAGAATTAATATGAAAAATTTATCAATCGCTTCATCTTTCTTAAAGCAAATGTTTATGAACTTACGTTTTCTAGTTGACATTTGTTCTGGATTACCAAATTCACAAAGTACAGCCTCTTTAAATTCGGCATAGGCTGGAGTTTAGTCTATGTGAGGCATAATTAGCTCAATGCTTCACTAATCTAAGCAGTTGATAATAGTGGCTGCTTTGTTGCAGTCATTGGCCCATACATGGCCGTCTCAAAGCATTTGAAAAATGTGGTAACTTTTCCATTATTGTCAAAAGCAGGAAGGTTTGACGGTTTGTAATTTTCATTTTCCCATTCATGATTATCACGAATACTTCTTTGCTGGCTTAAGCCAGGCACTAGGGCGCTGATGCACTGTATCACGGTTTGAGGTGTTGGGGTCGGTCAAAGCAACCATATTGGTAGGCATTTGTCAATGTGACCCTGCGTCCATTTCAGAATTTACTTCCAAAGCTTCATTTTTATAATATTCAGAAGTAATTCCAGTCAAGTGGTTCATGGCACACTGGCAACACCTGTCATCCAAAGCTTGGCTTTGGTCGTTGATTTCAATTTCACAATCTGATATGATTTTTAATTTTTTTACTTTAATTTCAAATTTTCTCATTCAAGATAGTAATTTGTAGTTGCAAGGCGAAAATCACTTTGTCCTTTTCCTTATTTGCCTTCTTGCAATGGTTTACTTCTCCATAAAGAATATTGTTCAACTCATTAATAGAGGTAACATCCTCATTGAGATTATTGATCTGTCAATTTATATGATCAACAGAGTCCTGAATTTCTCTATTCTCCGTTTGTCAGCCTTCAGATTGTGTGTATTAGTAGTCGATTTTTTGGTGAAATCATCCTTTATCTGCAAAGTTTGGGTGCTCAGTCATCAATACTGGTCACATAATTCATCGTTATAATTTAATTGCGCCTCTTGGTCTTTGTAATCAGCCTATGACCTCCAAAGCATTTTTGGAGGTCTGTTTGATATTGCTAACCCAAGACTTAATAACACCTCTTTATTCCCAAAAAGTCTTCAAAGATGGGATGCAATCTGTCATTTAGCTCTTGCACTAATTCTGAGTTCCATTCACTAGCCCAAGTGTTTAGTTTATTTTTAGCCTCTAAACTATAATGGACCTCAGCAAGTTTAGCTTCTAATCACTTATTCAATATTTGGCCTGCCTGGCTGGTGTTGCGTGAAAAGTTTACCAACTCAGTGATGGCTGCGTTATGGTGAGCAATTAGCATCTAAAAATTTCTGGAGGTAGGAGTGTACAAATATAATTAATTATTGGCGATATTCTCTGTCCCAATTAATATGTTTTAGGTTTGAGATACTCTCAATTGATGATGAGCTAAAACTATCCACAACACATCTTACTGTCGTTGGCAATAAAAAGGATTGCTACTATTGTCCACAGGCCCTTGTCCCATTTGATACCCTCTTAACAATTGCTGTTCAAGACGTTCCAGATCTTCATGTGAAATGGGTTTGTTGGGGTAGGTAATAATGGGTACATCATTCCACTTCATCTGGGACACAGTCATTTAAGTATTACCACTGGGCCCAGTAACGATTTTGAATAATTGATTGGGGTTGCTCCCCTGTTCGCGTTGTCACCATCTGCGTTCCCAACCATGAACGCCCACTTGTTAAATTTTAGGCTACTTCAATTTGGGCTGGTTCTTCTTCTGAGATAAGCTGGAGTTTTGAGCAGCTATTGTATGGAGACAATAGACCAGACGATGACAATAGTCAAGATATAAAATCCTTGAAAATGACACTTCAAATCTGTATTCTCCTTTCGTTTACTTGGACAATGGCTCACTGCCCTGATCCTTCTAATCCCAAGTAAAACTCAACTTAATACAGCATAAAGTATTAAATACAAAAAGTTTGTATATTAAACAATTAACTTGTAGTAATAAACCATTGTGTTACTAGTATAAACTTGAAGATAATTTATAGGGTTCAATGTTAATCACATCTACCCATGACGCCTCATTTCTCATTGGCACTTAGCGAGAGGAACATTTAATATGTTCTTCTGAGGGTCTACAATCCTTTTAACTCTGGGTATCTCACATGGTCTCAATATCAGTTAAAACTTATAAACATCTCAAGACAGCGTTTTGATGAGTCTACAATTAGCTGAACTGTCACTCCTCTCAAGTAATCAGTAGCACATACCAAGGCGATTTATACCACTAATTAGTAATTAAACCAATTGAAAACTTGATCAACATTAGTAGCTAATTTTAACATAAACCAATAAAGCCCACAATCCCAGGTCATTAATTCAACTATTCTTAAGTCTGACTTAACCAACAAAGCCCCCAGTCCCATGCCATCATAGTTGAATATTATTAAGTGGAATCGCTAGTCTGCAGATCTAAAGCTTCGCATAAGCTTAGGATATTTCTGATCCATAATCACTGATAGCTTTTATATGATCCATAATAAATTAAGCATAAGCTAATATTATTATGTCCTTACTGAATTTACTAATGACTTTATCCAGCCAACTACTCAACATCATTACTGTCAGAAAATTAATCAGATGATTTCCTCCCAATAATATCATAATTAAGGGTGTCATAGAAATGAGCGTGATTGCCAGCTAATTGCTTAGTTTAATATTATTTAATGTTAAACAATTATTAATCAAAGAGGTTCAGGGACTTCCTAGGCTGGCGCCAACTGCAAAATTATGAGTGATTGTGGGAATTTCTGGTGGAAAGCTGATGTATTTGTATACAACCATCTGACAATGATTTCACTACCTTAAATCCAAGTTTGGAAGAATCTTATCTCAATGGCAACTGCCATAAATGATGATTGTGGGATTTTCTGGTGGAAAGCCAAAGTATTTTTTATCAATCATCTGATTATGAATTTGCTTTCTAAACTTGGAGTACTGGAAACTTATGCCAAGGATTCTCAAAGTGTTTATATTAATAGCAATTTATATATGGCTGACCGATGACTTGTGCTGAGGATGAGTTGACCTAATATTCAGTGATTGGGATGAGCGGAATGGGAGGGAATCACTACCACAAATGACTGCAATTGGTTAAGGTTCCAGCTTGGATGGCCGAGGGGTTTTCATAGGTGCAGTAGCCTAGAGTATAAATAGTCATTCTTCCCTCCAAATAAAGATCTCTCTTCCACCCATTTTCCTATTCATTTGAAGTATCAAGTGCCACTAAAGTGGATAGGAGTGGGACTGGAGATCCCCAAAGTAGGCGTGGGGTGATGTGCCTGGAGTGGCCAACACTGTCAGCTCCCATACCTCACCCTACAAGGAGCCAACGGGAACCTGGCCAACTGGCCACCAATGATAATGTGCTGCTGGACGTCAGCCTTGAGGGTATTGCATCACGGGAGTCCCATAGCCACCCAGGATGGGGGATGGACTTGACTGGGCATAAGAGAGACCATGGAATCAAAGGTGAAGTTGTTGGTCTGCTCTGTTGGTGGGTTGGACGTGGACTTGTAGGGGGTTGGTACTCCTATGAAGGCGAAATAGCAAGGTTCAGCCAGTCTCCATACTGGTTGTCCTGGAACACTAGTGGAGCCCACTGATTGGAAAAGCAATTTTCTGAAATTGGTGCTCACTACAGGGGGCTTTGCTGGTGGGCTACTCGAGTATTTGGAGGACAATCACTTTTACAGATAATGTGCTCAGTGGTAAATTCTCATTAAATGTTGCTCTACCTCCTGAGAATTCCCTGAAATCAATCTTACTTCCCGCTCCTCCTTACATGGCTCTCACTCCAGACTTTCCTTCCTTCCTCACCCATACAAAGATGTCTTTGGCATGAGCTTATCTACCAGGCTCACATCTCACTCATACTATGACATAGCTTTTCATTTGACAGTAAACCTGGCCAAGATAATCCAAGGTATATCAATACATGGAGGAAGAGGACAAAGCTCTAAATGTGTCTGTATGAAAAGTTAAAGAATGGCTGGATCCTCAAGAAGTCCTACATTGATCCTGTTGTCTTTGCTCAGAAAGCAGATTTTTCCTGTGCCATTCGTTTATAATAGACAAACTAATAAAGCTATGGTTCCAGACTCCTACGCCCTCCCACTGAACAATCTATTGCTTAAGAAATTAAAAAGTCGCGGTTTTTCTCTAATCTTGATTTTCTAATTGCCTTCAATAAAGTAAGAGTCAAGCATGGGAAGAAGTGGCTCACAGTCATTTTCAGAAATTGGGTAATCTTTTAATTTAAGTTGATGCTCTTTGGGTTTTAAGGACAATGCAGCGAACTTTAAGCGCCTCATTTATGATGTCTTAGGTAATCTCCACTTCTCTTGTGCTGTTATCTATATTAATGACATATTGATCCATTTACACACTTATGAGCAACACGCAAAAAGTATGGAAGCATTATTGGCTGCCTTCCACAGTGAAGGGTTCTTTGTATAATCTAAAATTATGAACTCTTTCATGATAAGGTGACCTTTTGAGGAACCTGATTCCTGAATAGCTATGCAGTTCCTCATGTAAATTATAGGTGATCTAATTGTAGACCAACCCAATTACGAAAAAAGCTCTGAAGTATCCTTGGGGCAATGATCTTCCTCAAGTACTTCTTCCCCTGCTCTAGCTCAATTAGCAACTCCATGCTTTCACTAACTGTAAAGAATACTTACTTCAAGTGAAAAGGCAACTTTTAGAAGTCGTTTGAGTCCATCAAAGATGTCTTCATGACTACACCTATCTTCAGGCATGTGAACGCGTACAGGCCCTTTATTTGGCTTATGTTGCATCCTCAGTTTCCATAGTACAATACATCTTTAAGAGCGCAATAGTATGGATCTACTGGTGTCTTACTTTCACTACAAAGAATTGTCTATTGATTAAGCCTAGGCGATATATGTATAAGGAACTATAAGCTGTGTCATGGGCACTGACCCACTAGCGCAATTTTCTCCAGAGGGAACAGCATGAGATCATTATTTTAGAATGACCAACAGTCTCTCATGTATCATAGAAATCTCAGAAGCTCACCTACCGCCAAGCACTCACACATGTGTATGCAACTTTAATTTCATATATGGGTTCATCAAAGGGGCTTAAACTTTTTCCAGACATGCTGAGTAAAAGCCTTGCCATGAATTCTAGTATAGATGAAATTCATAAACTCAAATTGTTGTTCCCTCTTATAAATCCTAATTCTGGATCCTATTTTAATTTCATTTTCCATCTTGTCCTTAGAAGCGCCCATCTTTGACCAAGTCTTTGCCACCCAGATGGCCTCCCTGGAGGCGAAATTTATGTATGAAGATATGAAAACCAAATTCTATAATCTACCCATTTTGTCATCAAGGACTGGGTAATATTTACAGGGACATAGTATAAGTTCCACCTACCCTAAGCAACCAGGTGATACAAGATACCATAATTTACCAACTGTTGTTCAATCTGTGCCAAAAAATTGCGGAAAAGTGACTTTCAAAATCTATAAATAGCCAGGATCCCTCAAAGAGATTTTATGGATCTCCTGTTGTGTGTATGTGCATGTTTTGTATTAAGAAAATCTAGAAAAAAAGGTATTCTGAATCTATTGATGCAGGCTGAAGGCCCCTGAGCCTAAGTCAATTAATTACTGTAGATTTCTCTCCAAAAGGGGTATGAAGTAATCTGGTGGTTTTTATTAGTTTTCCCAAATTTTTTTGATTCATCCCATGCAACGCAATGGCTATGTCTAAAAATCTGAGGCCCTATATATAACACATGTATTCTCTATATTTGGTCTCACCAGGGGGATGGTGTTGGATCTAATTGACTAGATTTGGGAACACAACTTAAACAATCTACATTTATCTACTTGAGGAAAATCACAATACATTTAATATATATACTAAAATGTGTTAGCACTAATTTTAATAGTCTAGAGTTATGAGGTTACTAGTCGTACTTTCAAATATTGAATGACGTGAAGTACAAATGAAAAATTCTTGTAAGTTTTTTGTTTCCAAGTATTAAATCTGAAATATACAATATTATCAGCCCGCCTGTTCACCAATGTACTCCCTCGTTCAGTGAACTTATAAACTTTAATTTGATATAAAAATAAAGTAAAAGCCAATTCAAGATAGGCTTTGTTGATAAATCCAAGCCTTTTCTTGAGACATTTGCAATTTTGGGTCAACAGTTTGTGAATTAATCAATTCTAAACAAATAAAAAAGATTAACAAGTTAAAATATAATAACTGTTTAAAACTACTAAATTATTTTAGCTGCCGTTTAGTATATTATAAAACTTTTTATTTTTTTGATTAAAGTTTAAAGAAATTCATTGGATTTTATAGGCATGAGTCCACTTCATTCAAGCATAATAATTACTAAAAAGGATCCCTTTCTAATCTGTACTTTCAGCTTCTTGCATCAGTGGAAAGCAAGAATTTATATTTTAAAATTTGGATATAGCATCTACAAGTCCAGCTTTCATATTGTGGTGCTCACTAGAGGAAAATAGAAATTACAATGACTGAAAGAAAACTTATATGGAAAACGACTCACCCACTGGAAATGATTTCCATTTGGGGATGGGGCCCCACCCTTTGGAAACACCAACATCAAAGCTGAACCTTTACAATTAAATGATGCACCACCCATAACATTTATGGTGATGCACCTAGATGCAAAGAGGTAGAGCAACTAGTCCTTAATTCAAGAGTACCAGCTTTCAGGTGGATGTTAAATGGATAAAAGGTCAAACCTTTATCACCAGTCCAGAAATAAGGACAACTCTGGGAGCTTTATCAAACGTTCGCCAACTAAATACTTCTAAAGATTTTACCACTCTAACCATTACTGAACTTATCAAGCAGTATTTGGCATAGTATGTACATCTCAATATCAAATATTATCCATATTATTTCTCACCACTATGCTGCCATAGACTGCTTGGTGGTACATTCCCATATAATCAGTAGCAGAAATCCAAGAATTGATGACAAGGCTCAAAATTAAACTTTAGAGAGGTTCAGGATGCTGTTAAGGCTAATCAAAACCACTTTTTTTGCTTCCTCAGTTGTATCAATGCCTTGACCATAAGATTAAATAACTAGATCATTCTCATAGGCAATATTTTCATGGACAGAAGGGGATACACTATTGAATGGCATCAAACCCAAGTAGACTTGCAACGCCAGGTACCTCATTAATTGTTGACATTGAGGAGCTTTTTGGTTTCACTACTAGACAGATATATAAAGCAATAGCTCCATCAATGTAATGAAACTCAGATTAATACACACCTTAAATACTGGCATGCTTTTCAAGATCATGTGTGACTACTAAGTGAAGTTACTGCCATAAATTTACAAACTTGCGCAAATCGCCATGATCGGTCCTTTCTGCCTTAGAGGGCCATATCTATCAACTAGAAACCATTAATTAAACTGATCATTCAACATAACAGATCGATGCTTTTTAGGGCCAATTAGATGCCTATAGCACAGTCAGTACCAATATGTGGGACAAACTGAAAGCCATGTATAATTGTTTTAACCTTAGGATGAAGGTGTCTTAGGACTACAAAAGGAAAAGCGAGCCTTACCCTAAGACCATAAGGGGAAGGAAAGACAAATCTTCCAGGATGTTATTGTATTTTTTGTCTGACAACCTGGTTGAAAGATAGAGAAAGTGCCCGATTTACCCTTTTCAGTATGCATCCAGCAAAAAGTAGAATAATTTGAATTTTAACTTGCCTGGAAGGAAAAGTATGCAAGATCTAAGATATTTCACCTAATTTGTAATATAGAGGAAAATATTGTAGAATAGTCTTAGTGAGAGGTGGAAACCACCAAACGATGTATCCCTGAGAGTTTAACCGCTATCTTTATTCCTCCGGTTCTACAATGAAGCTGAATAACCTAGAATCTCCAGAACTAATACCAACATTTATCCACATTAGACCCCATCCTCAGCCTCTCACACTATGAGCTCTTCTAACACTAACTCCTTTAGAAAAGCAGAGGTTTTAAACTTTGTTCCAACAAACATACATACCTTTGACATGGGAGTATTCTCACTTATTTTTTAAGGTGGCTTTAAGGGGCGCTCTATATCACATGAAAGCTTTGACATTAATTCACTGCCTAAGCCAGTGGAGCATTAAGCTAATAATATCTCATCTGAGCATTGACCCCAATTATAATAAAGTATGGGATGCTTTATACGTGAGTTTGGGGGCCCTGAGAGCTTAATTACCCGAAAGACTGAGTTCATAAATATAATATTTTGGAGAAATAAAATTATAAAGTCTTCTGAACGGTCCCAACAGGAGACCCTAGCCTTACTTGGAGTTAAGGCCATTATTGGCTTTGATGCTAAAGAGCTCTGCGTCAGTCATTCAAGCCCTAATAGGAACAAAACAATACTCAGGTCCTCACTTTTATACAAGGTAGATCTATAGCCACAATAGCTAATTATCTAAAAAGGTTTGCGGATACTTTTGGCTCACTAATTCTGGGATCTGACTACCACATCAGCATTCTTTAATCCTGAAGAACAGATATTTAGGAACCAGCTAGAACGCATCAACTGCATTATGAACAGCAAATAAAAGCATCAACAGCCAGCTGAATAGTAAATCCCATCTGTATTACTAGCACAAGACTGAACATTTGAATTGAAAGTGTAAGGCCTTACTTGTGCACCATGTGTAGCCCAAAATTTTCATGGTAAATCCTTTGAGAACTTGAATAAATAGATTCAGTTGTGCTTTATTGATGCAAAATCAACTATCTTAGAATGCCTTCTTAAGCTTGCCCTCTTCAGAACTAATAAACTAGAGATCCATCTAGCTACAGCCACTAACCATGATACCAATATAGTCCCCCATATATGGCTCACCTCTCTGGAGTTAGAGGGCTAATAAAATTAATGCTAGTCATACGCCTAACAGATTTATTAGCTCTCACAAGGCAATATTCTCAGCTGATCTTCTGATGTCCCTGAGCTCAAAGGAATTAACGTTGCAATAAATTAGATATATAGTCACCCAGTGCCATTCTTCTGGCAAGCAGATAGTCAAAAACATTATTCATCAATATATAAGTAGCAATACAGTAAATTTCATACTCTTCTTTTAACTCTAATTTCATATATATTTATATTTTGGGCAAACAAAGTAAGAAATTGTCCATAATTGATAGTGATTTACTGATATATATATTCTCAACTTAATATGTTATTTCTACAACTAGCTCCTGACGTTATTCATTCTAAGGGATATGGAATGGTTGGACCTATTATTACTAAGAGCCAAGGAGCATATAGCGCATTACACTTTTGGTTTGTGTCACTTTCAGTCAGTGCTCCTGCAAATGTGTTATTTAAATCAAACTATGACATACTGATTTATACCAGTTTTCTTTGATCCTGACATAACTTGTGTGGATTAAAGATAACACATTAACTATTCTTAGACAAACTCAGCCTTTATATTAAATTTAAAATAAAAAAACATAATGATTAATCACTCTGCTTGCTTAAATCTAGTATATGGTGATAAAACTTTACCAATAAAGTGTCTTTTGAAGTGCTTTAATTGTATAAAACCCCCAACAACATTGTTAAGCACTGTCAAAATCGCTCTAGACCTCCACCATTACTACTTAGTACCAGGGATCTGGAAGATCATAGAAATGAGCTTTAGAAATTTAAGATACCTGAAGGTCAAGTAGTAAAGGAGTAATAACTTTTTGGAGTGCTCCTTCCAGGAACCTTGTGTAGCCAAGGTATAATCATTCCGGGTCACCATATTATATATAATTGTAGCTAACCTCATTAAAAATTCTATCTTTAACAAAAGAAATAAAAACATCGCCTTCCTAATCTTAGTTCCTTGGGAAGAGTTACTCATTGTTATGGGATTTACAATCTTTTCAAGTTTTGATTGCCAAATGACAAATCTGGATTTTATTCAGTTATTTCAAGAGAGTGCCTTGCCGGGCTAACTATGATGTAAAAATAGCAAACTATGACATTTTATAATATTACCCAGTCATTTTCTCTCATGATGATTCTGATCTTAGATAAGAAGAGAGGTTGAACATTTAATAAATACTAGAGATGGAAGGCAATATATTCATGACAGTAGTGACATTCCCCATAAAAGAAAAGGTTTTAATAAAGAAAATAGAAAGGCTAGTAAAAATGAGACTTCTATACCCTTAAAAGAGCCCCTGTTCAGTCCCATTCATAAAGTAAAAAAGGCTGTAACAAACAGTGTAGTAATCATTTATTGGAAATTAAACTCTATTACAAAGAGGATTCTTACCTTTTCCCCTCATATTGATGAAACCCTTGATATGTTTGGAGGTGCAAAATATATTTTGGCCATGGACCTCATCTCAAGGTACAGGCAGATTGAATTGCTCCCAGAAGATCAGGAGAAGTGTGCAATCATCAATTGATGGTCCTTACAGCCAAACCGTATGCCCCAAAGATTGTGTAATGCTACATAAACCTTTCAACGGGCGTTGGATTCAATTTCAAAAGATCTAAAATCTCATTTTATTCTAGTTCTACCTGGATGACATTAACATATTTTCGCGGACCTTTGACCAACTCCAGAACATCTGGAACAAGTTTAAAAGAATAATAGGAGCCAATATATAAACTTTTAACCAAAAAGAAACAATTTTTGAACATCACTTTTAAATTTTAGGCTTTATTATTGACCAAGATGGACTTCTCCTCCAACCAAAGAGGACAAAAGCCAAACAGAAGACTAAGATTCTCACAAAAATGCGCAATGTTCAATTTTTTTGGATATGATAGGGTAATATAGACAATATAGATGGGTTTGCTCGTATTGTTTAGCTGTTATTATTTATTAGTTTAAAAGGGGGTCAACTTTAACTTGCCATAGAGTGCCAGTCAGCATTTGACCAGCTGCAAAACAAACTGATGTAGAACCTACCTTGCAATACCTTGACTTTAGAAAACATATCGCTGTTCAGACAGATGTGTCTCTAGTATTCTTTGATGCTATTCTTCCAGAAGTGGGTGAGGACAACGATGGGCATCTAGTACCATACTGCAGTTATACTCATAAATGACATGGATAAAATTTTATACTGTCATTGAAAGGAGTGATATTCCACTATTTATGCATGCAGATAGTTTTGCACGTAAACATGGTATTAGTTTCAAAGTAGTCACTGAACACAATTCCCTAAAGTGGTTACGAAGTTTAAAAGTACTTGAAGGAGGACTAGCACTCTGGGTGCTAAACTACAAGCACATAATTATGAGATCATTTAATGAGCTGGCTCAGCTCAACAGAATGTGTATGGGAAGTCACGACTACCTATAGTAGCTACTTTGGTCTATTTTGTGTACTAAATATTTTATAGATTGTTAGAAAACAATTATGCAGTTTATCCCAAAAGAAATGCAGGAAGCCCTAGACTTGCTTATGAAGGATACTGTGATTTATCAAGAGATCATTATGTAAACTATATGATATCATATACAAGAAAGTGATACCAAGACCGTCTAGAAGGACATTTATTTATAAGGGGACCATAGAACCATGGGTCATGGAGGGTATACCTAAAATACTTGAACAAGATAGTGAGAACTAATATTGGATTCTTAATGGTTTCATGTACAGGACGTAATTTTGCACCTCATTAATGTCAATTCAATATGGCTTTAATTGAATTAACAACAAAAATGGTTAGTTAAGCCAAGCTGGGATCAGCATATTCCTAATAGATGCTATTGGATACCTCCATACTAGCAAAAAATTCTAAATATTGTTGTGGCTATTAATTATCTTACTATTTGGGTCAAGGCCAAGGCAACTTAAGATGTGGAAGCATTGACCACAGCTACATTTTAATTAGAAAATATTATTTAATGACATGTATACCCCTAAGAGGATACTCACTGACAAAGGATATATTTTATATCTATTGTGATCATTTAAATCAGTGAGTTGATGGTTATTTGAGGTGCCCTATAAGCCTCTTAAACCCTGGAAAATCAACAGAGTAGTTGAATGAGCAAATGTAAGCTTAGTTCAAATAATTAGGAAGATATCTACAAACTCACTGTATTAGTAAGCACTGTATGTTGGGTATGCTGTGTTTTCACACAATATAGGCTGTCACAGCACAACAGGGAGCTTTCTATATTTTTTGCTATATGTACGTTAGCCAGCCTTGCCTCCATTACTATACTTGGTTCTTCCCAATTTATCCAATGTTAACCCATACATATAGCCAATAAGCTAGCCCAATATTAATTAAATTGCAATCTCAGGACTATGATTCCACTATAACCAGAAAGGTTCACTGAAAGTAAATGGTATATCAATTGAACTATTCTATTCAAATACCAAGTAGGAGACACAGTAGCTTACTGCGAGACCCATAACGTTGAAATAACAAACAAGCTATTGGTAATCAGGAAAGGGACATATTTTATAGTTAACAATTTTGGATTTATGTTCATACATTAAGGAATATGCGGTGTCTGTAATGTCAATAGTTTACACACCATTTTCTATAAAACTATTGGAATTAGCATAATTCTTGTTCTATGAAAACAGTTGACATAATAATTATTGTTACAACAAAACAGAAATAAAACAACTATCAACCAAGGCTACCATATCTAGTCAGGGAGGGTGAAGTGTTGTAAATGGTTTACTAGATTTGAACCACAAAAAACATCGAAATTTATTTATTTGAGGCAAAATACTCTACATATTATTAAATAATGAACACTTATTTGTCAGTCTAAGGTACATGACGAGTAATTCCGCATGTAGCTTTTGAATGCTATGAAGTACAAAAGACCAACTCTCAATGGAATTAATATACCCAAGGATTATATTAGATATTTACTCTATTCTCAGCCCATCCGTATTACCAATAAACTACTCTCCCAGATAAATGAGTTGACCCCACTTTACTACATATTACTTAAAAATTTGAAGGAGAATTATTATTGGTGATGACAGTAAATCCAGGCTTGTAGTAACCCATTGGTAACTATGGATTGCCAGCTTATACTTATTATTTTTATATAATAAAAAGAAGATTAACAAGGGCGATGGAGCCCCTTGTTGAGGGTATTCCTATCCCCAATTTTCCTCATGATTTTGAGGAAGATGCGAAGTAAAAAATTGAGGAGCTTGCTTTCAGTGCAAGCTGCGCTTGCATTGACACAGAAAAAGCTTCTCTTTTTAACCCAATTATCCCAAAACTTGCCAGCACATCAAGTCATTCACTTGTGTACCTGCTATCACACTTTTGCTGAGCATCAACTTGCTCAATATGTTAAGGCAATGGATACTGCCAGCCTCATCAACAAAGAAAACCCACAATTACACCTCCTTATGCCTCATGCTGATGATGCTCCTACCCTGATGTTGTACGCCATGGTCCACCAGCTAAAGCAGGCGCCGTACAAAAAGTTTCCCCAAATCATCCTCACCTTCTTGTATAGCTGCCTAAGCTGTTAGCTGAGGTGCCATATTAGGATTTTTTTATCTCCAATAATCCCTTTGTTTGGCCCATCTTCAAATAAAGATGCGTGGCGGCTCCCTCATTTTTGAGTTGAGCACCACTAGTGCTAAAAACGAATATTAGTTATAAAATTAAAAAACTGGATTAGGACACAATAAAGGGATTTACAGCTGCTGTTTGATTTTTCATTGGGTTTTTTGGGTTTTAGTTTGAGGAAAATCTATTGAAGTTCATTAGGTATGAGGCTACTTCACCTATGACAAATGATATTAAAAAGGATCTATTCTATTTGTATTATCAGCTTTTTAAGTCTCTGTATGCAATAATATACTATTTTTGTAACTTTACTACATGTTCAACCCAGAATATACAGTGTACCTTACTCATATTACAGAAAAGTTTAAGTTAAGTATATTGTGGGTAGTGGGGCACCAATTGAAGTAATCACTAAATTTGTGAAAGAACTGGCCTTACACAATATATTGAGCATTCTAAAAATTATGGAATAGTTGAGATAATGTAAATACATCTTAGGGAGCTTATATTGCGCTTCTGAATTTCAGTTAACTGATAGTATCAGCTCCAGACATTAGCTTATGTATCTATAATTATGACATTCTTATCTTTACTCTTTATAGAGACTTGTGTAACAAAGTAGATTTTTTGGAGAATACTTAGATAACAGAGTAAAAACCTCCCACTTTAATAAAACTAAAAGGACAGCTTCTCTGAACCTCAAAATAAGTAATTTAAATCTTTTCTTTAAGGATGGCATAGTTTCAATTAGATATCAAAAGATTTGTAACCAGAACAAGAATTTTCTAGACATAATATGAAGTCAAATGGCATACCGCCTAGAGCTAATCAAGCCTGACCATTCCACTAGGCCATCAAATCATAATGAAGGCTGAAACTAATTTAAATATTCCCAAAAAGATGCCAAATTATCTGCCCTATTTTAAAGCTTAAAATTGGCTGCTGCGCCTGGGTACATCCTTCTCAACCATGGCAAAATCTAAGGGTTTTTAGCTAGCCTATAAACATAGCCCATTAAATTAAGATACATCAAATATTTAATTTTTTTATATTATATAAGTAACAAAATGCAGAATATCCATGATTTTGGTAAGCTGGATGAACTTGGGCTTAGAAGTGAGGATGCAAATCAGTTTGTTTACTGAGCCTCTGTAAATCTCCCCAGTCTTACTGAGGTTCAAAATGTAGAGTGTTAGTTTTTTTATAAATGTATATTGAAACTTTTGCTTAAGATAAATTCAATTTTGGTATGCAAAAAAATGTGCTACACCATGATAAGCTGAAACCATACTCTCATTTGTCTGCATCCTATTGGGTGATAAAGATTGGATAATGAAGTTGTAAATAAATAAATTAAACAACTCAAACAATTGGAGATGTAAGTGTCCTCCAAGAGTTTTTATTTCTCCCCAGTTTTATCTATTAGTAATAATGACAGCTCCAAGCGCATGATAATTGACTATAGGAAGCTTAACAATTTTACTAAAAAAATTTCCTTAGCCATGATTGAAGTTTCAAGACTGCTTAAATGGAGCGCATTATTTTTTCCATGGAACTAATTTTAGCTATGGGCAGATTGATCCGCCTAAATTCCTTAACAGGATAAGTGTGCCATGATTATGGTTCAGTCTTGTATCAATCCACATGGATACACAAGGATTTATAATGCTCCTATGACTTTCCAACAATCTATGAATAGTATTCTAAAAATTTAAGCTACTGTGTGGTAATTATCTGGATGATATAAACATATTATTATAAAGTTCACTAAGTACTTATAGAGATTGAAGGAAGCTCCTGCTTCACCACTAAGGCTGATATGATAATCAAGCTACTTAGTGAAAACATTTAAGAACAACTTGCATATTTTAGTTTTGTTACAAAGAGAAGTGCTTTCAGCCCCAACCAATTAAAATTAAAGAAATAGAAAAAATGTTGCAGCTAAAGAGCAAGAAAGATGTTCAGGTATTCCTTGGAATGTTTCTTGGCGTGAAAGTTCTATTGACTATCGCCAAAGTCTGAAAATGGGCCCAAAGCTGTAAACTAGCGGAGAGGTCAATAAACGAAAAAATGGGCGAAAATACTTTACTTTTTCGAGTTAGAAATTGGCAATAGTTATAGGACAAGTGGGGACATGCCATCAAAGGGGCCTCCATGGCCCAGTGCAATCAGGACCTTTCATAATCTTCCAGATCACCTGCCTGTTTAACTCTCATTATTTTGCATCATCCTCATAACTGCAACAATGGGGTTCGCACATCTCAAGGTTTAGAAAGTAGAATGAAATTCCTGAAGGCATATACAACATTTAATGGGTGAGTGATGCTTCCTGATTAAAGTTCCTATAAGTGCCTTCAGGAACAAGTTCATTTTGTGATGGCACAAGAGTTTGGTTGTTATTGGAATTTTGGGAGAAAATCTATAAGCAGGCGTGACAAAGGCTACAAAAATATTAGTTCCATGGCTCTAGCAAAGATTGACACAATTGCAACAAGATTATTAGTTCTGTTGCTATACTTGGTTCCAATCAGAAATACAGAATCCTGTAAAATAAATAGACCAAAATTAAATTATGTGAGATGAGAATTTAGGTACTTTATTAATTAAAGACTAGAGATATTTATAGGGAATATGTAGGGGTTCTTCACGATGATTTCCTTGATCTGCCCAAGGTAAGATCTTTACTACCAGAGGACCAATATTGTTGATTATCATTATTATAGTATTTGTGATGATCATATCTAATAGAGTTCTAGTTAGATGCGATTGACCTTCTTAACAAGGCTTAGCCCCTTCGAGATGATTAATCATTTCAAATTGCTTGGCCATCTCAAATTACTGAGTTTCTTTGGGTTGATTAAATTTATGAGGTAGATAAGTCCAAATAGTCTTTCTTCGGTCAAATTGAGAATCAGAAATATTATATTTAGATTTCTCCATCTTGTTAGACTGAGATAAAGAATCTTGATCTAGAGTATTTTTGGTCATCCTAGTTTTATCTCCAACAATGCCCCCTCAAGATCTTGCCTAGGGGGCAAATACTTGCAAAGAAACCTACTATGCACTCTATTGATAACAGTACCAATATCAATAGAGGCAATGGAGTATTCAACACCCCAACAATAGATAATACAGTAAGGACCAGCCCATAAGGGGTCCAGTTTATGAATTCTTCCTCCTGGCCTATGGTGGTAGAAGAGTACAAGGTCTCCGACTTGATATTCTGGTAACATAGGTCTATTAGCGTTGGTTTGGGTTCCTTCCTTCAAGGTGGTAGCGGCAAGAGAACTTGAAGCTAATGCTTGTAATCAGATTATTTCATCAGCCAGTCTCCTCATCACTAAATCAGTGGTTTTCAGGGTGGCCTCTTCAAGTATAGGTTGTACACTTGAAGGGAGGATAGGTTCCCGACCATATAAAGCTTTAAATGGAGACATTTTAATAATACGATGGTAGCTAACTCTATAAGCTAACATCGCACTGGGTAAGTAAAGGTTTCACCTACTAGGATCATTGGAAGCCATCTTTCAAAGAATGGCTACAAGGGTACCATTGGCTTGTTAAATGGCACCATTAGTGGAAAGATTATATGGTGACGTGAATGACTGGTAGGTACCCATTAATTTGGTAAGCTCAGCTACCACCTGAGATATGAAATTGGTCCCATTATCTGATAACAGGACTTTCAGGCTGCCATGCCTGGTGAAAACTTGTTTAAAAAGGAAAGATGCCGTAGCCTTGGCGGTGACTGTGGAGACTGAGATAGCTTCAATACATTTAGAAAAATGATTGATAGCTAAAAGAATAAATCATGTCCATAGGTGGCCATAGGGAGAGGACCTACCACATCAATACTCACAGTAGAGAAGGGTTCAGAAGGTCCTATAGTTTGATGTTGGAACATCAGATTTCCTCCACGTTGTTGTTGGCATTTAGGCATGACTCTAGCACATCATGTACAGATTCCAGCATGTTATCACAGTAACAATGATTCTTTAACCATTGGAGGGTCTTAGCGACAGCTCCATGACCTACAGTTTGGTGGGCTTCCATAATAGTTTCAGTCCTCGCAGAAGGCTGAATAAAGGGCAACCACTTAGATCCCAACTTTTTGTATAGTGAACCTTCTTTGACCTGAGTGTCTTCAGTTAAGGATTGTAACTTTGAGACAACATCCTTAGATTCATGGAACCAGAGCTCAGGTCTACCAATCAGGTCATAAATGCGATCCTCCTCTGCAGAGAATTATGTTAAGATAGGCAATCAAGAAAGATCATCAGCGTTTTGATGTATAGCATAGCGCGATGTTGAATGGTAAAGTCGTAATTTTGGAGCTTTAACGCCCATCTGGCTAAGCGCCCATCAGGATCCTTCATTTGTTGCAAACACTTCAGGGAAGCGTGATCCGACACAATAGTGAAATTCTTGCCATATAGATAGGGGCGGAAATTCTTGATAGCGGCCAAAACAGCGAGGCATTCTCTCTCTGTAACACTATAATTGCATTCAGCCTTAGACAGGGTTTTACTATAGTACATGATGGGGTGATCGACCAGATTGGTATCATGTTGATCCAGAATGGCTCCAATAACAATATCACTGGCTTGATAAATAGAATAAAGGGTTTAGAAATTTCAGGATGGGATAAGATAGGTGCACTTATTAGGGCTTGGCGCAACAGATCGAAAGATTGTTGCTGGGAGTCTTCCCATACAAAAGGATCTTCTTTATTCAATAAATAAACTAAAGTTTCTGCAATTTCCGCAAAATGGGGGATTAATTGTCAGTAATAACTGACCATTCCTAAAAATACTTGGATATCGCGCAAGCTTTTAGGAACAGGCATGTCCAAAATGGCTTGTACCTTATTAGATAAGGGTAAAATACCCTGACGATTAACCTTATGCCCTAAAAATTCCATCTCAGTCTTAAAAAAAGCACACTTTGATGGTTAAAACTTCAGAGAAGCATGACACAGTCGGCCAAAAACTTCCTTCAAATGAGCGAAATGCTCATTAAAAGTGCGTGAAAAAACAGTAACATCATCTAGATAAACTAAAACACAAAAGCTTCAAATCCCCAAACAAGCCATCCATGGCTCGTTGAAACGTAGCAGGGGCATTGCAAAGCCCCTGCGGCATATGAGTAGGCTCAAATAGCCCCTCACTAGAGATCAAAGCACATTTTTGATGGTCTTCTGGGGCAAGATCAATTTGCTAATAACTGCTCGCAAGGTCCTTAGCTGAGAAATATTGGGACCCAGACAATAGCCTCAAGGAATTGTCTATACAAGGAAGAGGATAAGAATCCTTCTGAGTAACAGCATTAAGTCGATGATAGTCCATAACTACTCAGTGGCTCCCATCTTTCTTCCAGATGAGTAGTAGAGGGGAAGCCCAGGGACTTTTAGAAGGCGTTAATAGTCCAGCATTGAGAAGTTGCTTCAGCTCCACTGAGACCTGAGCCTCCTCGACTTTGGATTTGCAATATGGTCAAGCTCAGATAGGGGGAGTATCCCCAGTTTTCACCTAATGCTATACCTCTTTCATTAGGCCAAAATCTCCAGGACCTTGAGTAAAGATATCTGCGTATTCTTCAATCAGAGCCTCAGCCTCCAGCTGTTGTTCTGAAGTGAGTGAATCCCCAAATTTGACATCAATTCTGGCAATGATAGGGGGATCTTCCAGTCCAAATTCACGTAGATCTCCACATCCTGAGATGGACAATAAATCACTCACAAGAGTAGTTTAGATCAGTTGGAAGACCTTCTAAGGATAGAAAACACCCTTGAGCTATTGCTCAGATTTGGATTTCTAATGCTTATACTTGAGATACTAAGAGCATGGAAGGTTCAGAATCAGATGTTGGAAGCGAGGAGCCTGGGGGACCTGGAGGTCCTGGGGGTCCTTGCTACCCACCTCTTCCTGAAGGACCCGGAGGGCCTTGTTGACCCATTGGACCAGGAGGGCCACGTTCCCCTGGTGGTCTCAGAGGTCCTTGAGGACCAGCAGAGCTAGATTCACTTGCTCTAATTGTATCCACAACTCAGATCAGTTGTTAGAGGAGCACATCAAGTTCCTTGAAGCGGTCATCATTTTGGGCTTGCAATATTCCCAACTGTCTCATAATCTCGGCTTCAAGGTTAAAGATTCGGTTTTTCATGGGGGTAGCAGCATAATTAACTTGTTGTGAGATTTCTTGGCCAATGTAGGCCACAACACTATTGTCAATATTCACTAGTTTATAAGTTCGTTGATCTCTCTTCTATTATTGAGAATTGCTTTCCAATTATCCCATCCAAAGTTAGATGCTGTCTCATAGAATTAGGATAGTTGAGAGTGAAATTGTTGTGCCAGAGTCAACTGGCGTTGAATCTCGAGGTGATGCAACCCCAGGATCCGGAGTACATGGTATATAGCGGGATGTACATGATGCCGGAGGTACTGTTCAGTTCTAGCCACACCAACTTTGGTAGGATGTAACACCGCTTGATTGTATAAACTCATCATATTGTCAGCAACTTTAGATGCTCAGGCAAGAATAGAACGAGCACCAGGATGGATGGCTCCTCTTATCAAGCCTTTGACGGTTTCCTCTACATTAGTGGCTTGAATCTGATAATTAGTTTGGCCAGGGCTCTCAATGGCCAAGTCCATAAAAACTTGAAATTGAATATGGCTGATATTAGCTGAAGGCAAATCTTGCCAGTTTGAGTGTACCCATTGGGAGATACTCATAGATTCCTCAAAAGAGGGACTCACCTCGCTAGATGAATTCATCATTGTGAAAGTATGTATCACCAGGTAGCCTCAGAAGCAGACCTGGCAGGGAGCACCAATATTGGAATTTCATGAGAAATTTTACAAGCAGGCGCGACGAAGGCTACAAAATTATTAGTTCCATGGCTCTAGCAATGATTGACACAATTGCAACAAGATTATTAGTTCTGTTGCTATACTTGGTTCCAATCAGAAATACAAAATCATGTAAGAAAATAGACCAAATTTAAACTACGCGAGAAGAGAATATAGGTACTTTTACTAATTAAAGACTAGAGATACTTATAGGGAATATGTAGGGGTTCTTCACGATGATTTCCTTGATCTGCCCAAGGTAAGATCTTTCCTACCAGAGGACCAATATTGTTGATTATCATTATTATAGTATTTGTGATGATCATATCTAATAGAGCTCTAGTTAGATGCGATTGACCTTCTTAACAAGGCCTAGCCCCTTCAAAATGATTAGTCATTTCAAATTGCTTGGCCATCTTGAATTACTGAGTTTCTTTGGGTTGATTAAACTTATGAGGTAGATAACTCCAAAGAGTCTTTCTTCGGTCAAATTGAGAATCAGAAATATTATATTTAGATTTCTCCATCTTGTTAGACCAAGATATCAAATCTCAATCTAGAGTATCTTTGGTCGTCTTAGTTGCATCTCCAACAGTTGTCAAGTCTCAATTTAATGTAGGGATTTTGGCTTGTTTATTTTCTTAAATCCCAGCATCTCCCCCTTTAAGATCCTGTTAGAGGGGGTATAAGGCTTAAAGAAGCAGTCATGTACTCGTTTCATCACTATCCCCTGATTGAAATTTTCAATGGAATACTCAGAATTTACCATATGAACTTGTAAGGTCATGACCACTGAACGTCAAACTTGTTCTTTTGACTCCATGTTGATGATGAAGGAAGAGAATGAGGTCACTTAATTAAAAGGTTGGTAATGATGATGAATTGACATTAAAAAGGGATATCTCTCTATCTATAATTGTGAGAATTCCTTATGTGGCTAGGGTTTGAAGATAGACAATTTCATAAGCTGATGCACTCATAGTTAAATCAGAGTTCTCAGGCATGGGGTTATAGAGAAGTGGTTAAACGCTACTTGTTAATTGGGTACACGTTCATATAGAGCTTTAAAGAGGAACATCTTAATGATTTGATGATAGCTTATTCAGTAAGCAAGTAAGATGCTGTGGAAATAATGGTCCCGGTGAGTAGGGCCAGAGGCGGCCATCTTCCAAAGGATCTAGATAAGAGCTCCATTAGCGCGTTTCACCGTCCCATTGGTGGAATGGCTGTAAGGATAGGTGACATTTTTTAGTTCCTAAAAGCAAAGTTAGTTCTTGGACTACATATGAGGATAAATTTAGCCCATTGTCCAAAAGTAAAGTTTGTGGCTATTTGTGCCTGGGTGAAAAATGGATTGGATGAGGAATAGGCTATGGATTTTGCAGTAGCACCAAGGACAAAAATTGCTTTGGCCCAATTTTTCAAATGTTCAATGGCTAAGATGATTTATTTATGGCCATATAACCCAGTAGGTAGGGGCCCACTACATTGACGCAAACAATATTAAAAGGACCTGATGGGTCCAAGGCTGAGTGTTAATATTGTAGGCTGTCCCAATCTTGAAATTAACATGACGTACAGGCCTCTAGATCTTCCTGGATGGTATCAACCAATCAATCCCATTAGGAATACTTTTCTAGCCATTCTTGGATTTTCTTCACTACCAAATGTCCCTCAATCATATGCTTTAAAAATTGGCGCAGTGACAGCATACTTTCATAGAAAAGGTCATACACTTAACAATTGTAAGTAACTGTATAACAACATTAACCTTTAACCAAAACTAACCAAAACAGTATAGACATAAAAAGGTCTTTTATTTCATAATAAAAGTAAGAACTCTGCTGTATCTGATAATGCCAGAGGCTCACGGGACTTTTGCAAGTATTTCTCTATAGTAAACTCTTACAGATTACTATAGAAAAAAATCCTCATGCCATTGACATTCCTCCTCAGATATGCTCAGTATACCAGTGTTCTCATTGGCTTCTATCAATACCAAGCAGCACCCCAAAATTGGTTGTCTGATATGAGCTATCTGGATTGAGCCAAATAATTGTAAACTAGAACTCAAAGTATTTTTTTTTCAAAAAGAGACAATAATGATTTATCAAATTACTAAAAAGATATCCTTAGAAAAAATAACAAATGACCTGTTACCAATTTTTTATGCCAGCATGGGGTGACGTGAAGTAAATCCACCAAACTGAAATAAACCAATAACAGCATCAAGGCCACATCATTGGAAGCTGATAGATATAAGGGATAAGGATTGTGCTGGCAGGGTTAACAGGGATCAAATGATTTGAGGTTAATACTCTAGGCTACTAATTATAAAAAAAGGGTCATGTACCATACTAAATACTAATCACTCAAATCCAATTTTTACTTTTTATTTCCATTATAGAATCAAAAAGCATAAATTTATGATATCCAGAAGGTTGGTCAGACCTGATTACAACATATGCCTTTCTAGAAAAACTTTGGTTTAAGAAAAGGGCAAATATAAGGGAGCCATTTTCTTATTGCTTTCTTGATTAGTATTCCTTCCTTAATCTGAATATCTTGGGTCAATTTCTAGAGCCTGGCTTGGATCTTAAGAATTTCTAATTCCCATCATTTGGTCTGGCTAGTTAGATCATACAGTCAGTTCTCCTTTGGGGTCAGGAAAACAAGTACTAGCATCTAGAGAGACCATCAGCATACTGATGAATTACTCCTGTGTGATAAATTATAGTGAAACTTAGTTTTTCAGCCTTAGGGCCCATCTAGCTAACTGGCCGTCTGGGTCATTCATCTTCTGCAGCCACTGGAGGAAAGAATAATCAGTGAAAATAGTGAAATTGTTGCCATAAAGGTAAGGTTGTAATGCTTAATTGTCCATAAAACAGCCATGCACTCTTTTTCAGTAACGCTATGGTTCCGTTTGGCTTTACTTAAAGTTTTTTCTGAAATATGCTACTAAATGATCAAACTGATGTTCATCATATTGACTAGGATGGCCCCAATGGCGACATCCCTGTCATCCATTAACAGCAAGAAAGAACAATTAAACTGCATGTCATGATTCCTACCAAAACGGTGGATATGTACTCATCAGATGATGGGAATCAATCCTGATCCAACCAAAAAGCCTAAACTTCTGTCTGGGGATACCCTAATGAAAGTTGACTATTGTTGAAGTTGGAGATCAACCCCAACCAACACAGTTGAATCATGCTTCTTCAGAGCCACCTAACCTTGGGGTTCAAACATGAGCTATGAGATAAGCACAAAAAATTCAATTGAGATAATTGGGCTTTTGCTAGATCCCCGGATTCATTTATTTTTATTAGATCTAGGCTTGGGTGGCTTAGATTTTCCCCAAAACACCTCCCTGATTGCCCTTATATAGCTGGTTTTAAGCTAATAAACTTTACGCTTTTTCTCCTTTTGCAATTATAAGTAAAAATTTCCAATTTAATTTGCCTCACCAGACTTGATGTCTGGATCAACAAGACTTCTCAACCAAGAGAAGCAACCAAGGTAAGTATTAAGCACCCTCAGACTTTGGGTCAACTGGTCAATTTACAACAAAGGATCCATTTTATCAACCCACAATCTTGACAAAACTGGTGCTCCCTGCCAGTTACACCCTGAGTTCGTGGTAAAAAATTATAAAAATAAACAAAATCAAAAAATGAATAACAATTATTCTGTTTCAAATAAACTCCTCAGATTGTGAAGCCACCCATCTTAGTGACTGAGCAATCAATATGAATGTCAGCAATACCATGACCAACTCCAATATTCTCTTTCTCCCTTCTATGATAGTGACCCTCCATGCTCCATATGTCAGAAAATACAGCTTACAACTATCTGACTTCGCTGAAGCTCTCCACCTCCTATTAGCTGGGGCCTTCATCCCTGGGGGCTAAGCTAATAGAAGAAGAGCACTTGCGGCCAGCTCCTATGATGAACTTAACTCAAAGTTCTTTGCTCAATATAGAACAAGTTGGAGCTGGCCATACGGAACGCTATTTGTGTCACTTTGCCCATCCCACTTTATACCATTTATTTCAAGTAGCAGGGTTCCATCATTAATAATTACTCCACCACTTACAGCTATTGGAGACCATACACATGCAGCTCATCCAACTCTATCAATATGCCTCCCAGTTTGGCATTAAAAACTTGCTATGATTGTGGGAAATTGGAAGTTTATTAAATAAATACAAGATGTGCTCATCCGCTTGGATCAAGGAGTCATGAGCTTTGTTTATAAAAAAACTCACAACTCGTTTTAGCAATTAGAGGTTGCTAACCATAATTAAGTCATAGATTGTACCTGCAAAGTATGCTCAGTGTTTGATAACTTTGTCACCTCTGTTGATGAACGCCTCCAAACTTTGGGGAAATGATCTACGAATCAAAAGAAGGCCAGAATAGTTTCTATATCAGGCTTCAAGGAGGGCCTGTTGAGTGTGGACCTCCTGGTTATGATGGACATGAATGTGAATGAGGGCCCCCTGGTCATGATGTACAGGATGGTGAAAGAGGACCTCCTGGTCGTGGTGGACAAGATGGAGGACGGGGACCCCCTGGGCCCAGAGGTCCTCCAGGACCCAGTGGTGACCCCAGAATCCCTGAAAAATGCCTCCAGGCATTAATACAACGAATAAAAAGCCTTGATGTCCAATTAAGATTCATCGCCCAAGGAGCCCAACTTACTCATGATGGAGTTCCCCTCTCTTCCAAAGTTTCTTTACCTGTTTATCACAAACACCTAGGGACCTTGGCCATCCTACCTGCTTTTATATGTGTAAAAGAGCAAATAGTGCTCACCACCAAACAACATCAACTCAACCTCCATGCTACCAATACCACTTTAAAGAATGAAGTATGCAATTAAACCAACTTAATGCCACAAAATTGGCTCTCAGTGCCAACCACAAGCAAGTTATTTTAATAGTTGACGATCTTAAAATCTGCAGAGTTGTAGATGTGCTTCAACCTCAAGTGTATTCCTGAGATACTGCCACTTCATTAGGTGAAAGTGCTGTCCCCATATCAGTTCATGTTGTTCATCCCCCAACCCCTCAAGTGTTACATCTAACCCTACGTTCAAAGAAAAATATGTCCCTGGAGAGGGATGTATTTTCTCCTTCTTATATAGCTATGAAAGCTCTATGGAGAAAGCGACTGACCATCAACAGCTTAACCACTTGTCTAACTGTCTTAGCTATATGGCTCAAGACATTATGGTCCCCCATCTGATGCATTTCCATACTTGTACTGATTCCAAGACTGCCTTGTTTCAGTAATTCAGGAGTGACTTAACCCTAGATAACCAAAAACAGACCTTTTCTGGGTACCAGCCTTAATTGGGGGAAACTACCAGCAAATTCGCCCACCATTTTTACCTCAAAGCACAAACTCTGGTTGCAGGGAATCGTCTTATATTCGATAATGCCATTACTGCTGCACGTTTGGCGTTTAAAAATATGTCTAAAACCTTACTTTGTCTTAAAGCGGTGAAGTCTAACTTAGCGTCTCTCCTCAATTAAAGAGGCTATACTGGAAATCCCGGCTGAACTACATAAACCCGTTGGGCCACCTCGTTTTAACACCAATAATCCCAGGTACCAAGTATTAGCTGTTACACCCCCAATTCGCCTACAACTAAATTATACTGCACTCATTGCAGAAGAAACAACCACCTGTAGCTGACTACCAAATTTTAACTTAAGTCAGAAATGGATCAGTCATTATAGGGCAAGAGGCTCCCTATGCTGACAGAAAACAAGTGCCTCAAGACCACTGTTATAGTTCTAGCTGTATCCCCAGCACTTCCAGTTGTTTTGTGTTAGCTGCCCCGACGGAAGTTGAAATCCCTCTGTCTATTCAAGGGAAAAACCCTCCAGCTTTCTTACTTTTATGTTGGTCAGTCACCCAAAATAAATTTTTGTGGTCAGCTCTTCTATAGAAAGCCAATCCTTGGGAGATAAAACTTTTAAATGCATTGAATAACCCCTGAGCTTGGCCACAGCAGAATCCTCCACTTGCTTTACTGCAAATCCCTAATGACAGCCTATTAGCTATTAAATCACAATTTGGATCATCAGTGGTTTGAGTCAAAGTAGTAGTCCATAAGGTTAAAGTCTTGGCAATAATTGACACTGTTTCTCCGGTTAACGTTATTTCCTCCCAGCTTGTGCAAGTGATAAAATTGGCTTCAGACTTAATTCACAAAGCTGAATATGGGACGTCAGGTAGTCAGTCTACTAAAGCCATAGGCACCTATTCTTCTTTATCCATTAGTTTTGGGAAGTTATTAATTACTGCCCCACCATTGCACTAAAAAACAATAACTACAAGCTGCTTAATGGGGTTTAACTTATGTGGTAGTTTAACTGCTTCATCAACCACAAGGAAAAACGCATATCCCTACTAGGGTATTAGATTCTGTTAATACCTAAACTCCTTGTCAAAAATAAAGAAGTCCCTAAAAAATGGACACGCTTTCTCGAATACCCATCCTTTATTTTCAAAATTGAGTACCAAGTCTTAGGGGGAAAAAACTAAGTTATCCCCAGAGGCTGTGGATGCTGAATAGGGGATCCCTCTGTATACCCCTCATTCTATAACAATAACCTTGGGCTCACAAGTTTATGGTAGATATGAGGATTCAAATTCTTACCCCTCTGATCAAATTTTGGAGCTTAGTGGACACCCAAACCCTTCCATCAAGGAAGCGTTGACCTGTCCAGGGAAATTAGATCTTGCCTATTTGAAATCTATCTCTATTCTTTTATGGAATTTAATCACCAAAACTCTCCAGGTCCCTTGGCATGCCCATATTGCTTATGTAAAACTATGTCCCATTAAGAGTATTGCCGATGTAAATTATTGGCTTGTTACAGGATTTAGTATTTGATCCCCACCAACCGTAGCTTTGTTTGACAGTAGAATTGAGGATAATCTTACCCCAAATGAATGCTAGGATGTTAAAAACTCCTCAAGGAGCATGGCGATATTTTTACCTCAGGACCAAGTGACTGTGGCAAAATGTCTGGGGTGATTCAACAAATAAAAACTGAGAATCACCCTCCATTTAAATCCTGACCATACCAAAAATCCAATGTGGAGGAAACTCAAGTGGCCCTAGAGCTACAGCAACTGTTGGAGGCCGGGTTACTTGTGCCTTCCAAAAGTTCATGGGCTTCCCCACTCTTATTATTTTGGAAAAAAATAGTAATCACCATGTTGTTATGGATTATTGCCGCCTCAACCTAATCATTCACAAAGATGGTTTTCCCCTGCTGCGTATAGATGACTCTTTAGCTTAATTTTAGGGTCCCACTATTTCTCAGCTATATATCTCACCAATGGATACTGGCAAGTAGATTTGTCACCTGAAGATCGGACAAAATGTTCTATCATCACAAGTGCAGGACTATTTGAGCCCACTTGAATGCCTCTGGGGTTTATGTAACGCCCCTGCTACCTTTCGACGCGCTATGGACGGACTACTAGGCGATTTAAACGCTCCTGCGTACTAGTATATCTTGATGATATTACCATTTTTAAAAAACTTTTACTGAACATCTAGATCACCTCAGGCAAGTAATTCAGCAGTCATGAAAATCGTCATTAAAACCAAAGCCATCAAAATGCTCACTTCAAAGTGATGAATTTTGGGTCATAAGGTTAGTAAAACTGGAATATTCCTGATGGATGATGAGGTCTTGGCTATTGCCAAGATGACCCCTCTAAATCCTTACAAGATGTACAATTTTTCCTATGAATGGTGGGCTATTATTGCCAATTTATCCCCCATTTTGCAGACACCTCTGAGCCTTTAATGTATCTACTGAAGAAAAGAATATCCCTTCAGTGGAAAGAAGAGCAACAGCAGGCCTTCGACCTGCTACATGTCTCTCTCTCCCACTCTTCAGTACTTACTCATCCAAATTTTGATATACCTTCCTCCTCTTTACTGATGCCTGCGATTCTTGCCATTAGAGCCATACTATCTCAGCATGATGAAAACTTAGTGGACCATCCCATCGCCTACTATGGAAAAACCATATATAAAGTTAAACGTAATTATAGCGTTTCAGAATGCAACTTTTAGCGGCCCTACTGACCATTAAGATCTTCTAACCCTTTTTATACAGGAAGCATTTTTCCATCAAAACAATAATGCTTCCTTACGTTGGATACAACAAATGAAGGACCCTGATGGGGACCATCTAGTACTAAAAAAAGGACCCTGATGGGAGATTAGCCCGGGGATGCGGCAAAATTTTCATAATTATACTTTTCCATTATCCATTGACCAGGGCCAATTCACAAAAACGCGGATTGCCTATCTTGGCTTCCCATCTTAACTATAACTGAACCTGAAGAGGATCAACTCTATGAACTCCCAACCCAACCACAGTTATGGAAGGACGAATTCCTGACCCTCCAAAAGGAATTAGCGAAAAGATTGGCGAATCTCCAAGTCAAGAACGGTCAATTGTGCAAACTTGTGTCTAAGCAATGGGTGCCTTATATAAGACTATCAGTTCAAACCAATTTCATACTAGGGGACATTGGCAAGCTAGCCGGGGACTTTAAAACCTACTAGTGACTTAAAACTCAATGTTATTGGGAGGGAATGCTTGTTTCTTTCCAGGATGTATTGGAGTCCTATATGGTATGTAAAAGCCAAGATGTACCTAATCCCCGCTCTCAACATCCAGTGGTCCCACCCTGTGAACCACTCCATACTATTAGCATTGATGTTATGGGACCTTTTCCTCGAGCCTCTGATGGTCATTGGTTCCTCCTCCTAGCTGTGGACCATATACATAAGTGGATCAAAGCAATCTACTCCCCTCCGCTTTTCAAAGGCTACCACCACGTTTTTGTATAATTGGATTATCACCCAGCATGGGTGCCCTAATGTCATTCTTTCCAATAATGGACAAAATTTCCGCTTGACACTGGTAAAAGATTTAGCTTACATGATGGGAACCACACAGGTATTCTCCACCATCTATCATCCTGCAACCAAACGAATGTTAGAGAAGATAAATGGTACTCTAAGTGAAACCCTCCAGAAAATGGCGATGACTGACCCCCTTCATTGGCCCCAATATTTGCCTAGTGCAATATTGGCCTATCAGATTAGTTACCATTTAATTACTAAGATGTCACCATTTCAAGCATTGTATGGCAGAAATTTCCATCTGCCTTCCAAAGTCTAGTAGATGCTTGACCAAGCTTCTCCTGAAGCACCTGAAGTCTCTATGCAAAGTATTGCAAATGAAATCAAAATACTTCAGGCCCTGACTGTCAAAAACCTATCCGTCACAACCAGTAGAGAAACTGCTCAATTTAATGATAAGCATGATTCCCTACACACCTTCCAACCAGGTGACCTCGTCCTATTCTACCATTACCGGCCTAGAGGTTGTGATCACAAACTGGGCACCAACTGGTCAGGGCCTTATTGAGTCATATATAGATGGGGCAATGAACACTCAATTGTAAAAGGTTTTTCAAGCACAGTTGTAAACTGCATACATAGTCTCTTTCTCCATTAATCTTCCCCCCTGCGCCAAGATCTAGAGGGGATAATTGTCAGGATTCCTACCTGAATGGTGGATGCAGATGCGTCAGATGATGGGAATCAATTTTGATCTTATTAGAAAGCCCAAACTTCTGTCAGGGATTATCCCTGACAAAAATCAACTATTATCTAAGTTGAAGATCAACTCTAAATGACATGGTTTAATCATTCTCCCTCAGAGACACCCAACCTTGGGGTTCAAACCTGAGCTGTGAGATAAGCACAAACATTTCAACTGAGATTTTTGGCTTTTACTAAATCCCTAAATCATTATATTAGATATAGGCTTGGGTGGCTTAGATTTTCCCCAAAACACCTCCCTGATTACCCATATATAGTTTGTATTAAACTAATAAACTTTATGCTTTTCTCCTTTTTGCAATTTTTTGTAAAAATTGTGTCCAAATGAAATTTGCCTCACCAGACTTGATATCTGGATCAACAAGACTTCTCAACCAAGAGAAGCAACCAAGGTAAGTATCCAGCACCCTCAGACTTTGGGTCAACTGGCCAATTTACAAAAAAGTATCCATGGTATCAACCCATGATCCTGACACTGCAGATGCACTAAAATAAGTTTAGTAAAGGGAGCTGTCTGCAACGCATTATACGCCTGTCCTGTTCAGCTGCCACTTTAAAGCACATTCTTTTGTAGAAGATAAACCATGGGGCTTGGCTAAATTAATGACCTGATCAATGAACTGACAGTAGTAGCCCACCATGACAAGTAATTTTTGATATCCTTTAGGTTCTGAGAGCGCGACATCTTCTTTATGGCGTCAACTTTATCCAGGATGGGTTAAATACCATCTTTCCAAGACCTTGTGTCCAAGAAATTCCATCTTAAATTGTAAGAAAGAGCACTTTGAAGGCATAAATTTTATTAAAGCCTTTTGGAGATGGTTAAAGTCTTCCTGTAGTGTTCCACATGACTATTGAAGAGTCATTAAAAGACAGTGATATTGTCTAGTTACATGAGGACACAGGATAGCTTCAAGTCACCTAGGATTCGTCCATGGCGTGTTAAAAGTGGTGAGCGCATTGCAAAGGCCCTGGGGCACTCTTGTGGGTTCGAATTAGACCCTCATTGGCTATAAGCGCACACATGGCTCAACCTTTGGGGTGAGTTTTACTTTCAATCATCTGCTGGTGAGATTCACTGAGTATAAAAGTACTGTGACCCAACAAGCAAGTGGAGAGAGTCACCAATCCAGGGCAAAGGATGACTGTTTTCTTAGTGATAAAGTTGAATCAGTGATAAACCATCATCTCAGGATGGCTGCCATCCTTCTAACAAACTAACAAGAGTGGGGAGGTCTAAGGATACTTGAGGGCACCAATAGCCCAGCTTTAAGTAGTTTTTTAGCTTACCAGCCACCTGATCTTCTTCGATCTTACTATATCAGTAAGGTTGGGAATAAATGGGCGAGAATCCCCAGTCTCCATATGTTGTAGGAAACCATTCAAGTTCTGAAATAATAGGTAGAGGTTGAGAAAAGGTCTGAGTGTTCCTCTATTAATTTCAAACTTGACTCTGTTGCTCAATAGTGAGCTCAAGCCCAATACAGGTGTTAACCAGTGCTATAGATGGGGTAGGTTCCAACACAAGATCCCTTAGACTTTTTAGTTGCAGACTTCATTGAGGGACTCTACAGGAAGGAGGCGAACATAAGCAGACGGAGTAATAGGTCCCACTATCATAGGCTTATCAGTAAGATTAATCAACAACACCAATATGAATCCAGCATAGGCGAAATCTTTATCCTGGACAGGTTAGGACTTCTCTTACAGGTGGGTTATTTAGGCCTTGGATCTCCAACAGATATTTTATGAGAATGTTGACATGTACCTGAGTGTCAATGATAGCCTGGGACTTTAAGATATAGTGGTCGCCTTAAGCAAATAAATCGGCATTCCTTCTTGGCCATTGACCATAGGAGGTGGCATCTATATATGAGAGACTAATATATAAGTCAAGTCTGTCAATTTGGCCTTCACTTTTTGTAAAGGTAAGACTAAGCATTGATTTCCATTTTTAGAGTCACATAAATTCCAAAAACCAAGGGATATAGTGTCCCAACAGGGATAAAATCCTTCATCTTAATGCACTATGGAGAGATAGTCTTAGAGGAACTGAGTCTTGAGGAGATGGTTATAGCTTGGGTTATCTAATGCAACATCAGGAGTATTTTCAGAAATCTATTTTAAGCAAGTGTGTAAGGAAGGTTATGCCATAATGGACTGAGTACATTGCAGTCCAACCGTTCCATCTTCTATTTAATGTGATAATTCTGGAGTAATATTAATTTAGTTCATTAGTTTTTATAATATAGCATTAGTGGGAATCAAGTCAACAATGCAATGATAAAGATTTTAAGAACTTAAAAAGTGACGCTTGAAACTAAACTGCTAAACTGTAGAGTTATGGTTAGAAACATATAAGCTTCATCAGAAGAAGAGTAAGCAGTATCAGGTATCTACTATTAAAGAATATCAAAAGTTCTTCTTCTGGTACAACAACTTCAGGATCATTATAGTTCACTGATTGATCTGAGGTGGTACAGAGATGTCAGCATAAAGAGCCTCGTCCTTCATGCTGACGGCCCTTCCACCTTCTTGTCAAGACTTTCCCAACAGTTCTTGTAACTGTGATGGAACCCATTACAGTAAGAGCATCGTGATCTAGGATTCTTCTGGTTTTGATTGCGTGAACCTGATGAGGCTGGAAGAGACAAAACTGATAGAATTAAGATGTGGATAGTCTCAGATAATACATTAAGCGCCTCCTTAATTTCCTATATGCGATTCAAACCATTTTTCTGGTTAATCTTATGCATTTGGACCTCTAGATAAGATCCCAACGTGGAGACGACTGCACTTATGGCATCTTGTAAGGCAGTGCAGTAAGTGGTTACAAGGGCTGTTTCTGGGCATAGAATCAACTGACGAATTCCTTAGGGCTTTCTCCTTTGTCCAAAAGAATACTCATGGACGCCTGCTTTTTAATTGTCCAAGGTTTGGTTGCTTCCAAATCCCTGGATCATGGCAGTAAGGATTGTTCCCAGATTTGGCAGTCCTTTAGAAGAGGAGTCATAGCTTCTAAGCAGTACTATTCAAGCATGAGTAGATATGCTTCACCTTCTGTCAGTCAGTAACCTTTTCCTTGGAACTCTCATAGGTTTATAAGAAGGATACAATATTTTTATGGCTGGGGGTAGACTCTTCCTTAAATATTGACTTAGTCAATCATAATAAAGTTGTAAAGGTTATTGGCACTAGAATTAGTTCAGGCTTATAAGTCTCAGTGTTGTAATTTCTAGCGATATAGATAATATATGCTGAGAAGGTTGCACAGGGTACAAGCCACTGAGCAATGGACAGATGATATAAAGACTTTGTCCCTAGAACAACTTGATAGTTTTAATAAGTATGGGGTCAATTGCACCAGCCACAATTCTTTATTTAAACTAAATTAGCAGATGCCTTCTTCTCTGCTCTTCACTTTCCTATCAAACCCCCTTCAATCGCCCTATCTCTCTTATATCAGTGACTTTGGTAGATACCGCTCCTTTTTCTTAGACTAACTGGTTCCACCATATTCACATTGGTTCCAGCAGAGTATAGTATTCTTAAATTCCCTATTGCCTTAGTTTAAGGCAATCTACTCAATATTTTTCAAATGTCCACATTGCCGTATTGTCTTATTTGGGGGCGATCCAATAACAACCCTTATTGACCCAATATCGCCTCATCTTAAGGCGCTCAAATAATTGTAAATTATTGACTATGTTGGCGTATTTGAGCCAATCCGCCGTAGCTAATTAATGCTTATTGTATAGACATATCAGAATCTCAACATTACCCCCCCTTTGACTGAATGATAAGTCTTCTTTTGTTTATATGCCCAAAGGAACTTCGCATGCACTTGGTTAATTATCTGACCACTCGCAGGGTCCTTGATTGTATAGTAATCAACACCTTTTTTCTCAATTACTTCAAATGGACCAATCCAGATGCTGAAGAATTTGTGCTTCCAATTAAACCCATGTTGGTCGTGAGTAGAACCATGTCCCCATCTTTGAACTGAGATATCTCACTACGCCATATCTGATTGGCAGCTTGATGCTTCATCATCTTGGTTAAGCTAAGCAAGTACACTTCAATTTGAAACTTGATCAATATATCAGCTAGGTTAGATAAATAACGTGAGGATCCAATTCTTCCTGTATCTTCTACACAGGCATAAAGCAGCGCCAGAAGAGCAAGTTGTCCATATAATAATTGAAAAGGTCTCATCCCTGTGGCGGATTGTAGCTAACGTTGTATGCAAAAACAGTGGTGGAAAGGAGAGAACTCCAATTAGAAGGTCTATCCATTACTAATTCTGGAGTATGTTCACTAAAGTCCCATTTACTCACTCAAACATCCCATTAGACTCAGGGTGGTATGGGGTCATCAGAACCTTGCAGATGCTCATCAGCTCGTTCAATTTTGGAAGGAATGGTGGTGAAGTCAGTTCCGTTATTGGTAAGGAGGAACTGAGGGCAGCCAAGTCTCTGGATAATACATTCCGTTATGAACTTGGCAACTGTGACCGCCCCTAAAATCATGTATTGCTCATGTTTCAAACCACCTTATCAAGTGGTCAATTGCCACCCAAATGTATCTGGACTGGTTAGATCCCATTGGTAGAGGGCCAACAACATCAAGGGAAACCGTATGCCAAGCAAAATGTAATTTCACTAACCAGTATGAAGTCTTCTGGAGGAATATCTTTTTTTACTTGGCACTGGTGGCATAAGGAGATAGTTTTGAGCACATTAAAGTTCATGCTTTCCCAATAATATCAAGGGCGCAATAAATACAATGTCTTTCGCATGCCATTATTTCCAACTACATTATATGCGCTTATAATAAACCAGGCTGTGCCAAGGGTTTCAGGAAGTTTACCATAGAATATCTAATATGCTTTTATAACTCACCATTTTTTTGGAAGGTATTCACTAACATTTTGTCTAATGCTATTACAGCTTGAGGTAGTTCATCATTTTATTTTCCGCTGAGCAAATTAACATACATCACATCGCTTAGATCCACTGTTATAGCAACTGTTGTTAATCATAATAAACAATCAGAGTTCTCGTTTTTGTTCCTGTGTGATGGAGGCTTTCAAAGTCAAAAGCCTTCAGTTTAAGGGCCCATCTTGCTAGCCGCCCTTTGGGCTCCTTGAGGCTCTGAAACCTGCGTAACTGTTGGCGTTACAGTTCTCTAGACTGTTGTCAAGGTCTGAAGGTGGCTCAAAGCTGCAAATTTGCAAGAAAGTTGAGAAGGAAAAGGAAAAATGGTTAGAATACCAAATATCTTATTAAATTAAAAGGTATTGATATTTATAGGGTGAGTGGGGACACGGTGCCTTGAGGATTGTTGCAGCCCCATCCATTCAGGATCTTTTCTAGTCTTCCAGATTGACTGCCTGGTGAACTTCTCAATGTATTTTGCTGCCACATGACTGAATTGGTGAAAACTCCTCCCCATGTGACTCAGGAATTGGGGAGGAGAATCCTGAAATCAGCTTTGTTCAGATAGGGTTGGGAGTCGATTCATTACAGTTCAATTTAAAAGTGGGGAATTCAATTTGTTTGTTATCTCGAATCCTGACAACGCCCCCTCAAGATCCTGTCAGAGGAGGGTATATGGCTGAAGGATCCAGCCATTCACCTGATTGACCATGGTCCCCTGGTGGACATTGGCAATGGAGTACTCAGACTTCACCTTATGAATGACCTTATAGGTTTCAGACCAAAAAACGTCTAGCTTATTTTGTCAGCCTCCAGGTCGATGGTGATAGAAGAGAACAAGGTCACCTAATTGAAAAGTTGGTAAGGAGGGTGGCCGAGATTAAATTGGGATGTCTCTTCAAATAGTGGTGACAATGCCTTGTGTGGCTAGGGCTTGAAGCTGTACAAATTCTTTGGCTAAGGCCCTTGTTGGGAAGTTGATATGACTGGACAATACGCTACCCATACTGGTGGATTAAAGGGGAAATGAGATGAGTCTTGAGATTTATGGAAAAGGGTATACAACTTATAATCGATCAAAATGATGACCATTCATCAAATGAGGGGTATTAAGCCGAGAGAGATCTGATATTAATGAGAGCTTCTAGAAAAGAGAAGACAAATAGAAGGCTATCAAGCTGAGGATGCATCTGGCTTTTGGAACTGAGATATAAAGATTCACACGGAGGATTAAAGAGGAGGTCTTTTACAGGTGATTAAGTGGTTGCAGATAAGTCTTCAACTTATATTAAATAAAGGTAAAAATAAGGGGCGATAGCTCCATATATATTTTTCAAGCCTTATTAGAAAGTCGGAGATCTTCATATTGTCCAATTTGGTTGCTCAGTGGCTAATACCCTGTGCAAACTGACTCAGCGGAATCAAGCCTATACGCCAAGAATCAACAGTGGTGCTCACTACAGGGGGCCACTGGTCAACTGTAGTTTTTCAACAATAGGATATGATGATGAGCCCTCATTCATTCTGACAAAATTTGATCGGATTCCATGCATGGTATTCTGAAGAAGCATGGGAGGCACTTAACAACGAACTAACATTATTTACTGTAACCAATCTGGAGATTGATGAAGTTATGTTCAATCTGCAATTAGAAAATTGCCCTGAGCTGATGACTGAACAATAAGGATGCTCCACAAATGTGACTCCTCAACAGCTGCAGGATATTATGGAGTGGCTGTTGCGCGTATATCGCAGATATGAAGAAGAGGCTGGGGAAAACGCCACGAGTTTATTCTATAACCAATGAGACCAAGAAAATCGCTACGCCCTGTGCATGTCTTATTTGGATGCAACTACAATGGGGTTGGCTCACCGCCTTGGTACCTACGAAATTAAGGAATATCTAGTCACTTATGTGCAACCATTGATTTGCCAGCTACTGCGTGCGCTGGCTCACCATAATATAGAAATTGGAGATGTATTACGGTTCGCTCAAGCACAGAAAAACAATACTCACCTCCTGCTTGACTGCCTTGATTGTTCGTTTTCTGAGGTACAAGGGGCGCTGGTACTGATGGACCATCATTTTGGGGATGTCTGCCGTCGATTGGATATTTTGGTACTACAATTAAATTTAGAATTACCTCAAGTAACAAACAAACTTCTGGATCAGCATGGCCTATCGGCAGAGTGTATCAGGGCGTAACAATGTTGGGGAATAATACTGAGCGCTTTATGATGGAGCTACCCAAATGGGTGAAAGCTCTTGAAGCCATGATTGCTCAGCTTAAGGAAAAAACGACACTGATGGAATGGGAAGTGGTGGACCAAGTCAGATCTTTATCAGCTAAATTAACCCAACTTCATATCAAATGGAGTACCCATCGAACGGCAGATAATTCACTTATCCTTTGGTCAACATCTCTCAAATATCTCCAGCTTATCCATTGGGTTACACAACTGGAAGTTGTTAGCCAGGATGAGCGCCGATGAGCCTTCCCTCTTCCAATTGGTTTGACAAAAGAGTATGCGGACATGCAAGGGCACCTTGATACCTTTGATGGGCCAACAAGGAATTGGTATGGGAACAAGCCTCCCTCCTTACCAAATAAATGATGCCAATCAACAAGCGGATAACGCTAGCTGGCAGCACGCCCACCTGCAAAACATAATCAAAGATGTCCTCTCTTGATCACAAGCCGTGGAGCAGAAACTGAACGTTGAGAGGGAATTCCACTGGGAGTTGCAACATCAGTATGAAACACTGCAACAAGGATAACAGGATGGACAATGTAGATGCTATTTGGTTAAAGAGGAGCAGTTGATCAACGAACATTTTGTGGGGCACGCCAGAGCTGGGGGAAGTGGGGCAGTTAGTGGCGATTTGGGGGAATAATGCTATGGATCAGCAAATAGATATCCCTCAGGCGTTACAATGGACCCCCCACGCGACACCACTTCTTCTGAGCCCTTTTAAATAATTTTGAGTCTGTCCGGCCAGCTGTATGATAATGCACAAAAAGTGGTTCCTGTAGTTGCTCCAGAACCAATTCGCCTGCTCCTTGTGGCAGGAACCTGGAGCAAGGCGAGGTCATTCAAATTGAAAAATCACATCCTTTCAGTTGTGATGGGAATCTACAATGTTACTTTAAGCGTTTTAAATTTGCCATGGAAGGGGCTTCTGATCAACAGAAAGCAAAACTGTTGCTGTCCGCTCTAGATGTGGAAAGCGCTGATCAAGTTACCTGCTATCTTCCAAATAGCTCAGTATCCTTATGAAGAAGTTAAGCAATTGTTTCCAGCTGTTTGGGGGCACTACCAAGATAGCCCAACGGAAAGCCAACTTTATGACTATACAGTTTCAAACAAGACCCTATTAGAATTCGCTGAGCGTTTTTCAGCGAAGCACATATCCTACTTGGAGCTAACATCTTATCTTCCAAGGATGTGGTATAGTGGATAGTGGCTGTCAAACCACATTTGGAACTATATAACGCTATGTCTCACATGTTGGACAGAGATGCTGGACTTATCCAAATTGTGAACACCTTATGATGACTCTCTGCAATGATCAGCGCCCCCAACGTAGCCCGCAAAACCTCTTTTGTTTCCACTCCAAACTCTTCAAGATATGGGCTGCAGCAACTGGGTTATCAGCTGCTGGAACATATTTGCCCCTCATACAAGTCAGTGGACCCCTTTCGGCCCATGTACACTTCGCCAGTTTTTTCATGACCTTGGAACCATACTGGCAACTTCCAAACTGGTCCTTACGCCACAAGCTATATATGTGAACCTTTTATTAACACTTGCTTCCAGTGCAGACAAAGAGGGCATTATGCGGGTAAATGCCCTAGCAAACCACAAGTGTATGCAATGCCAACTGAGAAAATCGATCAGGGAAAAGCTTGAGCGGAGTAGAGACAGGACACTATACCTCTGCTAAGTCCAATTCACTTGTCCCTAGCAATTCCCAAACATCTTTTCAAGTAGAATTTAAACCTTAATCGGACAAATTGTTATACCAGCAGCTTTTGTCAGATACCCCTGCTTCTGCTTCCAAGAGTAAAAGTTCACCCCAGAGCCCCAAGTTCCACCAGGACATGCAGAAGCCATATGCGTGGCAGATCCTGGAGCAGACTGGCACCAGCAGCGTGGATCCCTCGACCAACATCGCCTCTTTAGTAGTGGTTAATGTAGCAATCCGGTGGAGAAAATCACTAGTGAGTATCCTCAGGTAAGCAAGGGCATTTCCTCCTTTTTGGGTAATACAAAGCCCTTGTATGTACATGTAATAAACAATGATGGTTCTTCTTACTCAGAATGTACATACTGTAACATTTTCATTCAAAACATAAAAATCTGCACTATCATAGACATGGGAGCCCCTGTGAACATAGTCTCTACCTGGTTGGTGGCTAAACTTCTGTTGAAACTGGATGTGGATTATCAAGTAGTATACGTTACTGCAGGAACGCATAGCACTGTGTCTGAAGGAGCATATAGCACATTGTCTTTATGATTTGGGTCATTCCAGGCCTCTGCTCTGGTGGTGGTCTTACCAAAATAACAACTATGACATGTTATTTGACGCATCATTTATGAGGAAATTTGGTGTTGTGTTAAATATGGTGGAGGAAACTCTTACTATTTTAGGCCAACAGATCCCCATATATTTTACCTCTTGTGGAATCCCAATGGATCCGGTCCACTTTAGTCAAATCAATCTAGTGTACAGCGATGGAGTGATTCCTGTTCATTAACAAATGACTGAAGCAGCAGACCAGGACCCTCTCCAACCAGAATTATGAGTACAAAGGGATCCCACTTTGGGCAGCGAGCACTTTTAGCCTACTATTTGGACACCAGTGCATAGTAGGGACTGATCTTGAAAACAATGTCCCTAAAGGGCTTTTGTAAGTCTTGGGGACCAGCCCCTACAACTATATGGAGCAGCATCCCTTTCAGACCAAAAGGGACCCAAAGGCCCAAGTGGACCCCCTGTCACAGTTGAGCGACCTGGCGCACATGTCTGATGAGCGCTGGGTAACTTCCCTGCCTCCTAGAGATATTCAGATCTCTCCCCTCCCCAACCCTGGTAAAATTAATAGAGGGGACCTGCCAGGAGATTATTCAGGCCTGGGGCCATAGCGTGCCCCTGGGACCCCTCACTCACCAGGGGAAATTTACCAAAATTATGAAGAAACAACCATTGCTAGTATCAGAGCCCAGTCTGCAAATTCTGGGCTAACAGAGCCGGTCCAGGCTGGTTGGGTCCAAAAATCAGATCGGAACTCAATTCAGGTTTTGAAACAAGCTACAAATGACTCAGACCAGTTGCCTCTACCCCCCAGAATGGATCTGGGAAGTTCAGATCGCATAGACAACTAAATTGAGAGTTTGGACCAGGTCGTGAACAACTGAGCACCAAGGCCACAGCCCCCTGGGACAAATCCAGGAAATCCAAACCGCGTGAGCAGCCCAACTTCAATGTCAAGGCCTGGATCAGTACCATTGACCTGGTCTGGTCCCAAAAATTTGGGAAGATCTGCAAAAGTTTTTTGATTTTTGCCAAGACTTTGGGCATCCCTCCACCCCCACCCTCCAGCCAATTAAACCCCATTACTGATCCCCAATTACCCAATCCCTCAGCATCCCCACTATGCAATCTCCCCAATACTTAAGGCAACTGACCTGTCAATGGGCAGTTGTCAGTTCATTCTCTATTCTCCCCGCGCTTTGCACTAAAATAAAGCTGAATACCCCAAACGCCTTGCTGTGGACTCCGCCTGTTTGTTTTCTTGTTCAAAATTCCGCTGATCAATCCTGCAAAGTGCGCCACTGCCCAGATAGTCATCCTGATGATCGCTAAATAGGTCATCCAGTTGCTCGACTCTGCCACACCTACAGTGGATCATATTTGCAGTAAACCGACTCATTCTTGATAATAAAGTCAACTCTCTATCCATTTTTGCATACCCATCAAATGCAAACCTTTCCGTTCGCTTCGCCGTCAGGTTTTCTGAGAGTGCTCCCTATTGGAGCAGCCTCAGGGCGCCCCCGCCCTGATGCCCGCAAGCTCAGCCCCCACACCTGGATCGTCCGCCGCTAATCCCACCCACCTAAGGGCCCCAGAGTACCCCAACCAAGGGGGACTTGGCCCTAACGCTCATCTCAGGTCCATTTTCCCCTCTGACAGCACCCCTGTCTGCGTGGTGGGCCCTGTGCCGCCCCTCTCTGGTGCACAAACTCACCTATTTGAAACTGAAGGCCAGAAACTGCAAAACCTGGAGGAGTCATCGTCCTCCCCACCTCTCCTGCCCTTGGGGGTTGCCCCCACAAGATTCGCGGTTGCCCCATTGCAACCATCTGGTTTGCCTTGGGGGCCTTCAGTACGTTTATAAACATTTGCTTTCCTCACATCCCCACTAGATCCCCCTTCTTCTAGAAGCACAGACCGCTGTGCCCTTGGCATTCTGGGCTCTCCACTGGGTGCTCACACACCCTGACTGGGAGCCCAGTCTAAATCTTATCAGCCGCTTCCATGACAGCTTTATGAAGAAATTATGGCGCCTCACCAGCACTCACAGCTTGAACCACATGTGGCTCCAAGGTTACTGCTACCTTGGAATGGGGAGGTGAAAGTGCTGCTAGAGAACTTACAAAAGAAGACAATAACAATCCAGCGGCACCAAGTGTTGGCTTACCTACACTTAATTCCTATAGAGGAATTTCGCCGTAGTCATAATTTTGGCTCATGGGAGGATCTTGGACTACCAGCAAGCTCATCATTTGGTGTATTGACCATGGTTCCATGGGAAGTGCTTACGGAATTATTGGCAGAACATCAAGATAAGGCTATGGCATTATTTGAAAAGTATTGGGATATTTTTGAATATGACAATCATGATTTGGGGTGCACTTTAAGGGGTGGTAAATTGTATAGATATGGGGATCACCCTCCCATTCGATTGTGACCTATTAGACATTCAAAAGTGGCAGAAGAGGTTGTCTCTGATGAGGTGGACTAACTTATTGTGCAATGAATGCTAGAGTCATCAAACAGCCCATGGGCATCACCTGTGCTCATTGTAAAGAAAAAGGATGTCTTGAATCAAGTGGTTATTGACTATCACAAACTCAATAATGTAATGAAGAAGGATTCCTACCCTTTTCCACGGATTGATGATGAATTAGATTGATTGGGTGGGGTGAATTATTTTTCCGCCATGGATATGATCTCAGGGTACTGGCAGATCAAATTGCCATCATCGGAATGGGAGAAATGTGTGATCATCACTTATAGAGGATTATTCCAGCTGACTCGCATAGCACAAGGGTTGTGCAATGCCCCAGCTACGTTCCAGAATGCCATAGATATGATTTTAGGTGATTTAAAGCTGTCCTGCATCTATATTTACCTTGACAACATCAATGTGTTCTTGCTGACATTTACAGAGCACATTGCTCACTTGGAACAAGTGTTTCAGCGTCTCGCTGCTGTTAATATCAAAATAAGACTCAGAAGTGCCATTTCTTTAAAGAACAATTATAATACCTCAGGTTTGTCATGGATTCAAATGGGCTTAAACCACAGCTGGCTAAAGTGGATGTGATAAGCAAGATGACTCGCCCAGGGAATTAGTGGGAAATTCAGGTGTTTCTGGGGATGGTCGGGTATTACCAATGGTTCATTCCCAATTTCAGTTGCATTGGGGCCCCACTTTTTGTGTTGCTAAAAAACGCTTCTTTTGATTGGACATAACGATGACAGAATGCTTTCAATGTGTTGCAAACTGCGTTAACAAGCGCACCCCAGTTGCAATATCCCAACCTCAACAAACAATTCATAGTGCAAATGGATACATCCCTCGCCGCAATAGGGGCAGTATTATCCAGAATGACGATGAAAGCGTGGAGCATCCTGTCGCATTCTGTAGTCAAAGCTTGAACTGTCATGAACAAAACTACACCATGACTGAGCGGGAGTGTTTAGCGGTGATCTATGCTTACAAGCAGTTTCAGGTATTTTTACATGGGGTAAGATTTTAAGTAATGATGGATTACGCTTCCTTGCGCTGGCTACAGAATCTGCATGAACTGGAAGGATGGATAGCAAGTTGGGCTCTGAAGCTCAAAGCATATGATTTTGAGATTATACAACACCTGGGAGCAAAACATCAAAACGCGGATTGTCTTTCTTGGCTGCCAACAGTTGCTATCATGGTGGATTTAGCTGACATAATGTATGAGATGATGGTGTCAAACAAATACCAGGATGAGTCGCCACAGGTGATCAAGGTACTAGATGGGCTCAGGGAGGATACTTTCTTATGTGGGGAAGAACTATATAAGCGGATTGGAGACTTGATGCTGAGTATCCCTAAACCTTTGGCTAGACCATCAATTATTATGGATGCTCATCAGCCTGTAAGACATGGAGGATTGCAGAAGACACTGGAGTTTTTTTGACCCCTGATACTACTAGGAGAGCATGCATTACAACGTATTGGAAACAGTTAGCTGTTTCCATCAGTGTCAAGTGGAAAAGCCTTTCCTCAAGAAAACCACCTACCAACTAGTTAAACCCCAGTTCGCATGGCACACTGTTTCCATTGATGTAGTGGGACCTCTGCTGACTAGTACCAATTGATCCAAGTATATAATTGTCACCATCAATCACCTGACCTGATGGGTGGAGGCCAGGGCTATTAGCAACTTTTGGTGCAGTCACTACTGCCAAGGTTATTATGGAGTGTGATATACAGTGACACGGCTGTCCACAGTTCATTCTGACAGATAATGGAACCAACTTCACTTTTCATATCCTTCCAAAGTTGAACAAGTTGATGACAATCCGCGGGGTTTTAACTACCCCCTATTATCTAGAATCAAATGGAATGGTGGAGCGGGTCAACAGAAACCTAGTGAACATACTCCGCAAATTGGTAAAGGATCAGCCCTCAGATTGGAGTGCCCTTCTAACTACCACTGTGTTCACATATAATATCAGCTATCATTCATCCACTGTTAAGAGCCCATTTCAACTGCTTTATGGTCGACATCCAACTCTTCCCGCCTTGCTTTATTCGTGTGTAGAGGACACTGGTGGTGTAAATTCCCAGCGATATTTGAAGACTCTTATGGATACATTGATCAAGCTGCAAACGGAAGCCTTCTCCACTAGCTTTTCCAAGAAGATTCACGATCAGGCAGCTGATCAGAAGAGATGGAGTGGACTTCAGCTGTTCGCTGTGAGGGACCATGTTTTATTCCATGACCAGCACGTATTTGTGCGGAAAAACAAGCTCTCCAACATCTGGGCTAGCTCGTTCAAGGTAATCAAGAAGACTGGCATGGATGTCTACACTATCAAGGAACTTGTGGGGGGTCAGATTATCAACTGAGTTCACACAAAGTTCCTCTGAGCATATAAACAGTAAGAGCATATTGCCCAGTCAAAGAGGGTAATGTCAGGAAGTTGATATGACTAAACAATATGCTACCCATACCAGCAGATTGAGGGGGAATTAAGACAAGTCTCGAGATTTATGGAAAAGGATATATGAATTATAATTGCTCAAAATGACGACCATTTAGTAATTTGAGGGGAATTATGCCGAGATTTGATATGAACAAGAGCTTCTAGAAAAGGGAAGACAAAAATAAGATTACCAAGCTGAGGATGTATTTGGTTTGGGGAACTGATATTCAAAGAGTCACACGGAGGATTGAAGGTGAGGTCTTTTCCAGGTGATTAAGTGGTTGCAGATAAGTCTTCGATTTATATTAAATAAAGGTCAAAATAAGGGGCAATAGCTCCATGTATAATTTATAGAGTTTCAAAAGAAAGTCGGCGATCTTCATATTGTCCGATTTAGTTGCTCAGTGGCTAATATCCTGTGCAAATTGGCTCAGCGGAATTAATCCTATATGCTTAGAATCAACAGCCCTCATAGTTAATTTAACGTTCTCAGGTGTGGAGGTCTCTATCAATGGCTGGACACTACTTGGTAGCCAAGGTGCACACTCATAGGGCTTTGTGTGGGGACATATTGATGACTTTGTGGTAGCTTACCCTGTAGGCAAGCAAAGCGCTGGGTAGGTAATGGTTTTTATTGGGCAGGATCTGAGACGTTCAACTTTTATAAAAATGGAAATAAGAGTTCCTTTAGTGCATTCTACCGCCCCATTAGTAGATGGGTGGTAAGGGGCAGCAAAACTCTGGGTAGTGCCAAATAGCGAGGTAAGTTCTTGTACTACCAGTGAAGTAAAGTTTAACCTGCTGTCCAAAAGTAAGGTTTGTGGCACCCATACTGGGTGAAAACGAATCAAATAAGAGAGCCATGGCTTTTTCAGTGGCAGTGGAGACTGAAATCTCTTCAACCCACTTGGTTAAGTGGTCCACAGCTAGGATAATATACTTCTACCCATACAACCCAATGGGAAGAGGACCTACCACATCAATGCTAATGACATTGAAGGGCCCAGTTGGGGCGACAACTGAGTGTTGAAATTGAGGATTGGCTTGGTCTTGAGATTGGCAAGTCATATATGACTTCAAGACCTCTTGGATGGTTTCTACCATTCAATGCCTGTAACAACGTGACTTTAACCATTTGTTAGTTTTTCAACGGCCCTGTGTCCTACAGTATAATGGACCTCTAGAATAACATAAGTTTGAGCTGAAGGGCGGACATAAGGAAGCCACTTCTTATTGACCTTCTTGTAAAGCAGCCCATCCTTAACTTGAGTATCTCGAGTCATCCTTCAGAGTTCATCTTGGACCTTGGGAGTTTCCAATTCCCACTTCTCAGGCCAAACTATAAAATCATACAGCCAGTCCTCCTTGGGGGTCAAAGCTGCTTGCACCAGCATCTGGGAGAGGCCGTTGTCATTTTGGTGAATCACGTCTGCATGATGGACAATGGTGAATTCATAGCTCTGTAGTCATAAAGCCCACCTGGCTAGTCGGCCATCTGGGTCCTTCATTTTCTGGAGCCACTGGAGCGAGGAATGGTCTGTAACAGTGGTAAAGTGAGTACTGTAGAGATAAGGCTGGAAATGTTTGATGGCTAACAAGACAGCCAGCACTCCCTCTTGGTAACGCTGTAGTTCCGTTCAGCTTTACTCAGCGTCTTGCTAAAATAGGCCACGGATGGTCAACTTGGTTTTCATCATGTTAGGCTAGGATAGCCCTGACAGCAACATCACTTGCATCCATGAACAACAAGAAGGGTTGGTCAGAGCAGGTGGACTAGAATGGGTTTAGTACATAGAGAAGTTCTCAAGGCATTAAAAGCCTGTTCTTGTTCAGGCCACCATTCAAATGAAACTTTCTTCTGCTGGAGGTAGAATAGCGGCTTACTAGGTCAGCAAACTAGGGGATAAACTGACAATAATAGCCCATCATGCCTAGGAATACCTGGATATCCCTTAATCTTTGGAGGTGTGACATTCTCTCTATTTTGTCGACCTTGTTTGGTATAGGCTGGACGCCATCCTTGAAACTTGGTGCCCCAGGAAATCCAGTTCATATTGGAAGAAAGAGCCCTTCAAAGGTTTAAGCTTTATGATAGCCTTTTGTAGCCGATTGAAGTCTTCCCTGATATGCTCAATGTGCCCATTAAAGGTTTGTGAGAAGACAGTAGTGTCATCTAGGTAGACGAGGACGCATGAAAGCTTCAAGTCCCCAAGGATCCTGACCATGGCACGTTAATAAAGTGGCCGTGGCGTTACAAAGGCCCTGAGGCATCCTTGTGGGCTTAAATAGTCCTTTGTTGGCTATGAGAGTGCACTTAGCTCAATCTTCAGGGGAAATCTTAACTTGCTAATATCCGCTGGCAAGGTCCAAAGCAGAAATGAACTAAACCTAGCAAGTAGGTGGAGGGAATCTTTAACTTGTGGCAGAGGATAAATTTCCTTGGTGATAGATTTGAATCGCCAGTAGTCCATCACCACCCGGTGGCTGCCGTCCTTCTTCCAAACCAGCAAAAGAGGAGAGGCCCAAGGGCTGCGTGATGGTACCAGGAGTCCAGCGTTGAGTAGTTTTTTTGAGTTCCACTGCCATCTGGGCCTCTTCGACCTTGCTTTTTTGGTAAGGTTGGGACTGGAAGAGGGAGTGTCCCCAGTTTCTACATGATGTAGGACTCCATTCATTCTCCCAAAGTCATAAGTTTAGGCCAAAAATAGGTCATAATATCCCTCCAACAACTTTTTAACCTTATGTTATTGGTCATCCAAAAGGTCCTTGCTAATATTGGTGTAGACCAGGCTGACTGTTAGAGGTGTCTCCAAATTGAAATCCCTTAAGTCCCCAAAGCTTTGGACATCAGTAATAGCCTCCACTAGTAGGAGGCAGACATAGTCAGTGGGACTTTTTGATCCTACTATTTTGGGTTTGTCAGTAAAGTTGGCCAACAACACCGATATAGATCCAGCATAAGCTGGATCTAGGATCCCTGGGCAGGGTAACACCTCCTTTGCAATGGTTGTCCAGGACTCAGATTTCCAATAGGTATCCAGAGGGGATGTTGACATGGACCTGGGTGTCAGCAATGACTTGAGACTTTGGAGGTATTTTAGTCGCCTAAATAAGTAGAACGGCATGCCCTCTTGCCCATCAACAGCAGGAGGGGGCAATTGGACTCATGAGCCCCTAATGTGATATTCAAGCTAATCGATTCAGCCTTCATTCTCCAACATACAGTCTCAGTCTTTGACCTCGGTTTTAAAAATCATGAGTGGTCTTAAAGATAGGTGGGACCCAATGCCCCTAGTAGGGATAGAAAGCCGCCATCATAATGAAGTACTACTGAATAGTCTTAAAGGAACTGAGTCCCAAGGAGCAGATCATAGCTAGATTTATCCAATGTGAAAGTGGTGGTGTTTACAGAATGCTTTCCAAACAGAAACAGTAGAGAGAAATAATCCCCTATAGATGAAGTAAATTGAGGGCCAGCAATGACATATCCATATAGTGTGGCAAATCTGGAGTGATCTTGACGTGCTTCATTAGCTTAGATGATATGACGTTCACAAGGAAGCCACTGGCAACTATGGCAAAGACTAGAATTATATGAACTCAGACTGAGACCTGGGTAGCCAGAATTCTGAACTTGGGCAGCAGCATGATTAACATGGGGGAAGCATCAGAAGAAGAGTAAGCAGTAACAATTCTTTATTATCATTGGATACTGAAAATTCTTCTCCAGCTTTGATAGCTCCTGGATCATTTGAGGTTATGGAGGATTTTTGAGGCGTATTAGGGATGTCATCATGGAGCGCCTCGTTCTTCATGCTGACAAAACCTTTTCCTGCCTCCTCATCAAGTCGTTTCCAGAAGGTTTTGCACTGTGTCTGAAACTGTTACAATAAGTGCATTGAGGTCAAAGATTTTTCTGGTTTTTGACCACATGGACTCTAGGACAAGTAGAAGAGCCTGTAAATGTAGCCTTAAACTGTAGAGTCAACGTAGGGATCTCGTTAAGCACTTCCTTGATTTCCCAAATGCAGGTAAACCCATTTTTCTGTCCAATCATATGCTTTTGAACCTCAAGGTAGGGTCCCAATGCAGAAATGATGGCGGTTATAGCATCATCTAGAGTGATACAATTTGTAGTGACTAAGGGTTGTGCTTGGGCGTAAAAGAGGCAGGAAAACTCCATGTGACTTTCTCCTTTACTCAGTCAGATACCTATGAACTCCTGTTTTTTGTTGATCAGTGTTTTATTGCTGCTGAACTCTTGGATTAAGGCTTTACGTATCTGTTCCCTGATGTTGCACTCCTTCAAATTGGGGGTCATGATCTCCAGGGAAGTGCTATCTTGGCAGGAGTGGATATTCTTTACTTTCTTCTGGTTGGAGGCCTCCTCCATAGAGCTCTCATATGCATATAGAAAAGACGCATTGCTCTGCTGGCCTGGTGTGTACCTTCCTTAAAACTAGGCTTAAAGTTAGTTACAAGAGGAGTGGAAAGGGTGTTAACCCCAAGAATGGCGCTGGCTCTGAGATCTCAGTTTCCGCATAGTCATGAGGTTTATGCTTGTCAAGCCATCACCATAGGCCCTCAATATCCTCTTGGATATCATCCCAATTTTTTATTGAGGGAGGAAATGGAAGCTTTATTTGCGAGTTGCTCCTTTAGAGATTGAATGTCAGCTCCTTGAAGGTGAAGCTGACTCTCAAGAGTAGACAAACGTGTTTCAAACCCTCAACAAGTTTGTTTGAGCTGAGAGGTACAAGTATCGGTAAGTTTTATGAAAGCACTAAGGTCGCTCATTTCATCTGACAGGGCGACAATGGAGACCTTGGGGTCAAGGGGGTCTCCTTCCACTCGGAGTTTGAATCCCTGAGCTACATTCTAAATTTGATCACATAGGGCAGCCAAGGCTGTCATCACATACTTCCACCATGGGTCCTCAGGGTCATCAGTGGTGGGAGCTGAGGGACCTGGGGGCCTGGGAGGTCCATGGGGACCCTCCAGCCCTTCAGGTCCTACACGCCCTTCAGTACCTTCACCACTGGAGGAGTAGTCATGAGAGGCTAGCTCCCATTAGTATTGTTGGAGGGCTCATACCAGATCCTCACCTTGGAAGAGGCACTGATTCCATGCTGCCTCAAAATGTTGGACGTTACCAAGCAGACCATCCTCGAGATAGCCAGAGATCCCACTAACACCACAACTTGGTCTCAGACCTCATTGATCAACCATCAGTTATCAATAATGGCCTTGCTGTTGTTGTGAACAAAGGAGGAGGCTGCTTTATAAAAATTGATGTTATGAGTGTGAAAGGCCTGGGTGAGCCCCAGTTGTTGGGAGACCTCTTGATAATGCAACCCAGCTTTGGAGTAGGTGATGAATAGCTGGGTGAACAAAGTTGCGAAGGTAGCATTTGGGACCCAGTGCAAGTTCTCCTGCTGGAAGCAGGGCCAAATCATAGAGGTCCTAAATGGTAGATGGAATAGAAGAGCCACGGGGATGGCTAGAGTGAGCACCCATGGAGTAGATGCCATCTATTAATTATTGGATACCATTGTTAAGGTTCTCGTACTAAAGTTGGTACTGACTTCCATCAATAGAGGGCAGGGAGAACTGTAACAAGGCCGGGAATTATAACCTTTCAGGTTGTGTGGGTGGTATTTCATATCACAAGGTACTACCCATCAAGCAACGCTTTCCAACTGACCAGCAGATTGGTCTTCAAGGCTGCTAGTACTTTCCATTGTTTGTTATAGATGTTTTCACTTAGGATAGAACAAAGCCCCCTGTAGTGAGCACCAAGTTCGTCAGCGTTATAATTCTATAGACTGTCGCCAAGGTCCAAAAGTAGCTCAAAGCTGCAAATTTGCAAGAAAGTCGAGAAGGAAACAGAAAAATGGTTAGAATACTGAATATTTTATTAGGTTAAAAGGTATCAATATATATAGAATGAGTGGTGACACGGTGCCTTGAGGATTGGCATGACCCCATCCATTCAGGATCTCCCCTGGTCTTCCAGATTGACCGCCTGGTGAGCACCCTCAATGTATTTCGCCGCTCACCTGACAAGATTGGTGGAAACTCTGCTCCACGTGACTCAGGAATTGGGGAGGATAATCCTGAAATCATCTTTATTGGGATAAGCTTGGGAGTCAATCTGTTACAGCTCAATTTGGAAGTGGTAAATTTGATTTGTGTGTTATCTTCATCCCAACTGTAACAAAGCATGGTATTTTATGACCTTAAACTTCAATCCATGCAAATACACCCTAAATTGCTTAAATATGCGTATATCACTGCTAAGCACTCCCACTTGGTCACGGTATAATTACATTCATGGCAGTTCATACTTTGACTGCAGTACGCCCCTGTGTGCTCAACCTCCTCATTGTTTTTTTTGGATAGGACTGCCCCTACAGTGTAAAGAGACGCATCCATTTTAATGATAAACTCTTTGTCAAAATTTGGTTACTGTAGCACTGGAGCACTGATAAGTACCATCCAAAGTTTATCAAAAGGGCATTGTCAGCGTTCTGTTTATTAACGCGAAATCCCTCTTTAACAATTCAAACAGCGGACTCCAATTCAAATGAAGTTGGGTATAAAGCGGCGGTAATACCCAACCATTTCTAAAAACACTTTTATATCACGCTTACTGTTTGGTTTAGTCATCATTTGGAAGCCTCCAACTTGGCTGGTTGGGGTTTCATCCCTGTCACATCTACCACAAACCCAAGATGCTTTATCTAGTCATTAAAGAAATGTTATTTACAGGGCTTAATCTTAATGTTGGACTCAGCCAGCTGGCGGAATACCTCCTCCAAGTGATTAAGATGCTCATAAAACGTATGGGAGGATACATTGATGTTGTTGAGGTACATGAGGACACAGGACAACTTAAGATCGCCAAGGATAGTTTCCATCGCCCATTGGAACATAGCTGGGGCATTACACAGCCCGTGTGGTATATGGGTCAGTTGAAAAATCCCCTTGGGCGTGATATTGGTGCATTTCTCCCGTTCCGCCATGGACGAATCAATCTGCCAATAGCCTGATTTCAAATCAATCACTGAGAAGTCACTGGCTCCTCTCAACCAATCCAAGACATCGTCAATTTGTGGCAAAGGGTATGAGTCCTTTTTGGTAATGCTGTTGAGCTTCTAGTAGTCTATCCTAAGTGGCTGGTACCTTCTTTTTTTTGACAATTATAATGGGCAATGCCCACTAACTCTTTGGGGGTTTAAGCATTTCTTGCTCCAGCAGCTTATTGATTTCCTCAGTCACAACTTCTTCTGCTGCTCTAGATTTGCGAATTGGCTGGGACCTGATGAGGGGATGATCACCTGTGTCCAGTTGATGTAAAATTCCCTGAAAGCACCCTAAATTGTGTTTTATAATGGCAAAGATCTCCTTATACTTTTAAATAGAGCTATCGCCTGATCTTTATGGTTTTCTGATAGCCCATTAAATTTTCATGTGGTACCACCACCATTACGCTGAGCTGCTGTTTGACGGGTAGACCAATTCATCTAGCAACCCAAACTCGTGAACCTGAAGGACCTCCTCAACAGGAGTCATGTAAAATATGCACTATTTGATGCTGGAGGATTTGCAATGGTTTGTTCTGTAGATTCATTAGTATGATCTTGATCTTCCCATGGCCTGGAACTATAAAGTCTGGAGTCACGTTTGGCTAAAGCTGCAATTGCTGATAAGGACTAATAACTTCCCCATAGAGTCTATCTGGCACTTCTACTACAAATTCGGTGCTTACTATTACTTGGTGACTGGAGGAGATGGACATCAGACCAGCAGCTCTTAACGGCAGCCCTTGATATTTGTATATATGTGGGGAAGGGCTCAGATCTTTCTCTTTAGTTGATGGTAGCACACTGGAATCACACCCATCACTATATTCAAGGATAATATGACCCATGTGCACCTGATCCTTTGGCACTCCACTGGAGGTAAAGTAAATTGGGATCTGCTGCCCCAGAACTTTAAAGATCTCCTCCATCATATTAATGACAGCCCTAAAGTGTCTCATAAAAGCAGTCCCAATTAACAGGTCATAGTTATTGTTTGGTAGTACTATAGCTGGGGCTACAATGACAATTAACTCAAACTGCAAAGGTAGCGTGTTAAACACCCCCTCAGAGACTGTGCTTTCCGCTCCAGCGGTCCCATACGCCATTTGATGTTGTACATCAGTCTTTAACGTCAACTTCGCCACCAACTTAGTGGAAACTAGGTTGATTGGGCGCCCATATCTATTATAAGGCAAACTCAATTTTTTACTATAAATTTATCTTAGCATGTACAGTCAGAATAAGAAGAATTTTGACTGTTTTTTATGTGGACATTTAGGGGATCTCATTTCTTAAGTTTGCTCATAATCCCTTCACTGACTTTGGCGTGTTCTTTGGCGATTGCATCTACTGGAAGGACGACGTTTACACCCTTCAAGGAAGGGGGATCTGCGGTTGGATCCAGCTTGTATGAAGAAGCTTGGTCAAACATTTTACAGGCGTATGGCTTCAGTTGCTCCTAAGATCCTTCCTCCGCCGTGGCCTTAGCTTGCGCCCGTGTCAGTAAGCTCAATGCTTTAACCAGATGCTGGTATAAAAAATCTGCCATCATTTTGGGGTACTTCCACTGGATACACTACAATAGGTTTATGTAGGTCGTTTGGGGTTTGTTATGGCTTGAGGATGACATGATTATGGGGACCAATAGCAAGTATAAAGCTGCACGTCATGTGGCCAAAAAAGTGAAGTTGGCAGGCCTCCCTAATCTCAAACATAACTTGAACCAACTCTGGGTTAAGGCGAGATATGCCCAGGTTTGTCCTGAGGATGTGAAAGAAGTTCAGCTTTGCATTATAGCAGGTGCATTAAAACAAACCAACTTCATAATAAATAATAACAGTTCACTTTGGTTTCTTGGTGAACGGGGTCTCAAAACTTGTTCAGTTTTCAAATTTATCAGCTTGGGTCGTCCTTTCCTACAATAGATAACCTGAGTTCAGTCAATTACAGCTATAAGACATTGCCCAATGGAAGCGTGCGCTTATTGGTGCGCCTAGGCTTAGCACCACTTTCATTGATAAATTATTACCTGAAATTCTTTAAATTTGTTTACTCAAGACCAACCTCTCACGTTGATCAGCTTTCTCCATAATAAAAACCCTTCATTAATATACATTTTCTTTACGTTAAATTTGGCAAACCTGTGCGTTGACCTCTTTGTGAAGGTCTTATGCAACGTTAGCCATTGGATTTGCACAACTGTAACTCTCTCCTATAGTGGACCGCTTTGCTGCTCTGGTCCCTCCAGATCTAGCCACTTTTTGCGCTCCAGCCCAGAGCACCGCTTGGGTATGGACTCCACTTTGAGGTCCACCCCATCCTTGTTATTTTTCCGGTTTCTGTTCTTTTATATCTATTTAACCACCCTCGCCCTAAGTTACTTTAGTTCCAGCACCCTCTGCGGGGCTCTACTCACCTTATTACTGATGACTAGTTCCCTGGCGTTGGGGCTATGCACCATGCACCACCCCACTGGGAACAGGATATTTATAGACACTCTCCTTACAGGGTTGGGATAGCAGATTTAGAGAGTCACGTCTCTACTTTACTCCATTTTTTCCCTTGTAGTATTGATCCTATTGAACGTTGTGAACTTGACAGTTAGGGAAACTTAATGTAAGCTTGCCAAGTCAACTTTATTCAAAACAATTAACCCTAAGGGTCTGCATCCTTGGTTCTCATAAGAAGTGCCGGATTGATAGTTTGATAGTTGACAACTGTTGTAACCAGGGCCAGGTTGATAGGGTGATTGCTGACAAGCGGCGTAATTAGTTCCAGTTCAGTAGTTGGGCTGCTGGAGATTTTACATAAGTAGGATCATAACGGAAGTCAAACTGCTGGGGGTAGTTCAGCTGTAGGCAAGGTTTATGATTTTAATAAGGCTATTGGTTACTAGGTGGAAGCTGAAAGAGATGGATTATTTTTCTAAATAAGAAGGTCCAGCACTGATGACATTATGTTTCCACTCAGTATTGGGTGGAGGGAAGGTAGCGGATAGACATTTCAAAAAATGAACAACCTTGAGCAAGGGTATGTCATCATCCAAAATAAGAGTCATCACGTTGTAAAGCTTAAGGTATTGCTTTACTGCAGAGGTCATCATAATGCACACATTGGATTTAGATAAAGTCCCTGTTCCAATCAGCACATGGGCTTCTACCATAAATTGGCCAGCAAACGTGGAGAGAGTCACATTACGTTGAAGCCCAAATTGTCAAAAATTCCACCTTTTGTTGTAACATCTTATCAGTACCCCTGAACAGCTGCAGCACAGTATCCTTCACTTCTTGGTATATAACAGTAATGCTTAGAAGGTATTAGGTAACTTGGTCAGCACTCCCAACATCCAAGGCGGATGTTAACTGTTTAGCTACATGCCGATCTGAGGCGCCTTCCACTGAAAACTCAAACCATTTAAAGAAGCCGTGAATATTCCCATCACAATTGAATGGAAGCAGCTTTTTAATGCAAACCTCTTCCTCCTGCTCATAACTGCAACCCTTTGGAGCATAGTGAGGAATGGTTCAAGACCCATAATCAGTATCTTGAGAAGGAGCTGGACCAGTAGGGCTGGTGGCGGATGGTATGTCCGCTGACTCAGTAGCATGGGCCCCTTCTGTGGGCAGTACAGCCATTACTTGGGGGAATTGGTCCTCAGATACATAATCATCTCCTTAGCTGCCTTCTGGAATGGAGTAATTAATGCTGCTGAAAGATTCAGCGAAAAGCACCTTAGCTGGGTATCTAGTATCATATTCCCCATAATACGCTTCTTTCTGAGCAGACTCTTGTTGTTTTTTAAACACCCAATGAGGGGGCTGGGAGGTACCGTTCAACTTTTATTCTGAACAATGAAGTTGTTCAGTAGTGTCAACCAGATGATTAGCAAGCTACCTGTTTTGTTGTCCAAGGATCCACATTTGACTAAACGTATTATCAAGCTTGTTCAATACATCTTTCCGCTACTTGAAGGAGCTCATCCTGTTTCTTAAGCACCGCATCTAAAGAAAGCTAAGCTATGCATATTAGGTTGGTGCAGTGTGCCGTGAGGATTCCAAGTCATAGCAGGCCTGGTTGACATAACAGCATCTAAAAAATTTTAATTTTATTGGTTTGATCAATGGCAACCCTTAAGTGAGCACCTCTGTTATAATTTTGGCGATATAGATAATATGTCAAGAGGGCTGCACAGGGTACAAGCCCACTGAGCAATGGACAGACAATATGAAGATCATCATCCTCAAGACAACTTAATAGTTTTAATAAGTATGGGGTCAATTGCACCAGCCACAATTCTTTATTTAAACTAAATTAGCAGATGCCTTCTTCTCTGCTCTTCACTTTCCTATTGAACCCCCCTTCAATTGTTCTATCTTGCTTATATATCAGCGACTTTGGTTGATAATGCTCCTTTATCTTAGACTATTTGGTTCCACCATATTCACATCTGTCAGCAGAGTATAGTACTCTTAAATTCCCTATCGCCTTAATTTAAGGCAATCTACTCAATATTTGTCAAATGTCCACATTACCTTATTGCCTTATGTGGAGGAGATCCAATAACAACCCTTCCTGACCCAATATCTCCTCATCTCAAGGTGCTTAGATATTTGTACACTATTGATCACAGACGGCTGATTCAAGAAAATCTGCTGTAGCTAATTAGGGCTTATCATCCAGTCATAATGTAAATTTCAATATTCAGTTTTAGCATAGTTGTGAGGGCCTTTTAATCCAGTTTGTCATCTCAAGCCTTTTAGGTCCTCTTAATATTAGCCTTGTTTTGGTTTAAGAAGTGATGGAGACTTTATGAGCAACCTCTTCTTTAGTTTTTAAATGTCAGTGCTTTGGTGTAGCAACTGGCTCTTTAAACTATTCAAGCATGTTTCAAACCCTAGATAGGTTTGACTAAGTTGGTGATGCAGTTACTCGTGAGCTTGTTAAAGGCACTGAGATTTTTCATCTCATCCAACAAGGCCTCAATTAAAACCTTAGGGTCATGAAGGAATACATCGCTTAGCTTGCATCATTGAGCCACACTACATATTTAATCTCATAATCTAGAGAACCATTAAAACTTCCTTTTTCCAGGAGTTGTCAGTGTCGTCTGGATTAGGCACCGTGGGATGGGAAAGCTTTGAGACCCATAGGGACCTTCAGGCTTCTCTGGAACTCTAGGCCTTCAGGACCTTCTGACCCCTTAGGCCCCTCAGGCCCTCCTTTCCCAGATGTAACATCATGAGAGGTTAACTCCTTTTATTGCTACTGGAGGGTCTGCACAAGGTCCTCAACTTGTCTGAGCCGTTGATTACAGGCATCCATAACAAGCTGCACATTCTGACTAAGTAGTTCTTTAGGTAGCCCAAAATTAAATTATCCAACACCATGAGTTGGTTACAAGCTTTATTAGTTAGCCAAAAGATATTGACAATGGCTTCCTATTGTCATGAACAAAAGAGGAGGCTGCTTTATATAATTGACAGTGTTGGAGCGTAGGTTTTGAGTAAGCCCTAGTTACCAGGTGACTTCATGTTGGTGCAACCTGATCAGTTGACTTGAAGAAGGTGATGGATGGCGTAATAAACTAAAATATTGAGATAGCATTTGGTACCCAAGGTCAACTCTACAACTGTTAGTAGAGCCAAGGTATACAAATATTGCATTTTGGAAGGTACCAAAGAGCGTTATAGCGACTGGAGAGGCCTCCCACAGAGTAGATGACGTTTACTAATTGCTGTATAATATTGTTAACGTTCTCATATTGAAGTTGGTATTGATCATTGTCAACGGATGGTAGAGTAATTTGGAAGATTCCCAAATCTCTAAGTTCTCAGGATGCATGGAAGGTAACTTGTATTGCAAGGTGCCCAATCAATTGAGTTACTCTTTTTGTTCAATCATCAGATTGATTTTCTTGACTGTTATGATTCTCCATTTTATGATAGAATTTGCACTTGGACAGCTTAGAGCCCCATGTATTGAATACCACTTATCTCAGCATAAAAGTTCTCTTGACTGTCACAAAGTCCTAAAATGGGCCTTAAGCTGTAAACTAGTGGAAAAGTCAAGAAAATAAAAGATAGTAAGAAAATAGACTAATTTATTGAGTTGGAAATGTCAATATTTATAGGATGCAAGGTGACATAACGACAAGAGGACCTCCATGGCCTAGTGTGATATGGATCTTTCATAGTCTTACAGATCAACTACCTAGATGACGCCCTCATTGTTTTTCATCATCTTTGTGACTGAAACAGTGGGGGTCACTACTCTCAAAATTCAGGAAGTGATGATGAAATTCCTGAAGGCATCTCCAACAGTTTTTGGCGCATGATGTTTCCTGATTAAAGCTTATTTTTTGCCTCCAGGAACTGGTTCTACTTGTGAAGCTAAAGTGTTGAGTTGTAAAGGCTCAATATGGACATAGGGATTTTTCTTTTTTATCTTAAATCCTAAAAATGTTTGTCTGTTGCCAGTTCATTAAGAATTTTAGTAAAACTGTGAACTTTAATTCTACTTATAAAAAATGGATTAAATATATATCAGACTGGGAACTGTCAACTGTCCTTTAACAAGCTGGAGATTTACTTGACTAAAGCATTTCTTAATTTTTCCAAGTTTCAGAAAAAATTTTAAATTATCTAAAGGACACTTTCCTCGCTGCTGTATAGGTGATTTTATCACAAATTAATGAATAGGGATTTATGAATCCTGTGGCTTATTATAGCCAAACTCTGGATGTACATTAAAAATTACACTTTAGCAAAGAAAGATTGCCTGTCCTTTATCTACACTTGTGAGCACTTCTGAATTACATTCACAGGGTGCAATTCATAGTAGTGACCAACCATTCCTTGCTACGCTGGTTACCAAATTTTAAGGAGCTAGAAGGGCGACTGGCCCTATGGTATTTTAATATATTCCTATGATTAAGATTCAGCATTGCCCAGAATGAAACACCAAAATGCTTACTGTCTGCATCATCTTCCCACTGTGGCTTTAGTGAACAATCAGGCAACGAACCTTTTTTTAAAATGTTAAGCAGTATTATATCAATAAACGAAAGTAATCTAAATGCATGCTGAAAAATTTAATCAAAACTACCTGGTAAATGTGTGGCTTTAAAAGATTTTACAAACAATTATCTTAATATCCTATGCCAACTGAGAAGACTGGCTTTATTACACAGTCCCTACGGCAACAGGGAATGAAAATAATAAGAAATCACTTAAATTAGTTAAACCCACATTACTATTGGGATATTGCCTTTCAATAGCCATGAGACTCTTAAAAGTTGTAAGGAATGTCAAGATGAAGCCCCTTTCTGGAAGGCCATTTCATATAAATTGGTTAGACTTAATTTTTTTTAAAATACAGTCTCTATTAATGTTGTAAACCCCATGCCCAACAGTTTATAAGCAGTTAAGTATATCATTATGACTATTGATTCCTTAATTAAGTGGGTGGAGGACAAAACAGTCAAGGACTTAGGCGCTAAAACAATGACTAAGTTTATTTTAGAGTTAGATTATCATCAAGATAATAAAGGTTATCCTATCAAATAATTAGATCAAACTCATGGCTCTTATAATCCCTAAGCTGAACAATCTAATAGGTACTTGAGGTTGTCGTTGACTCTCTATCCCTCAGAAACCAGATGGCACTATGAAAAGAGTAAATGATACACTTATCAGTATACTTTGGAAATTAATTTTGGGTAAAACATCCATCTGGAATGTCTTATGCCTTTTACGGTGTTTGTCTATAATTTTGCTACTCATCTATCAATGAAGCTATTATCTTTCCAGATAGTATATGGAGAAAAATCCAGTTACCCCTGATTTTATACTCATGCATCCCTGAAAAAACATGATTTCTACTTATTACCTAGAGAAACTTGCGCAAATTTTAATAAAGTTGCAGACAAAAGCCTACTACAATGCATTGGGTATAAAAGTAAAAACAATGGCTCCTGACAACAAGTCTTGATGGACCTTAACCTCCTTTACCATTTTGGAGCAGGTCCTATAATATGATTACTATGGGTTTAGACATACTGGCAAGATAGAACACCTATAGAAAGGGACCTATGATACTATAAAGGACTGGTTACTTTAGCTTACATTCTGGAAGATTCTATCACAATTACCTTATTATCTTGGTGCGATCTAAGTTCCTAAAGTATAAGCAGAGCACAAGCCTTATATCCCACAGCATATCATTAAAACAATTTACCTTTATGATTTTTTGTTTTTTGATGTACGGTCAAGTGGGGTAAATTTTTTGTTCTGGTCTGACCAACTATAATAATTGAACTATTATTTACTTATGCTTATACTTAGCTAATAAATAGTTTGGCTTTTTAATCTGGCCTCTACCCTAACGAAAAACTGTAGTATAAGCTTACTATTAACTTTGTTGGCCACATCATTAACTAAAGGTCACCATGAGATGATTGGGATCACCAATTTCAAGTTAAGTAATAAGTATGATCAATACTTCACTACCTCACTGGCGCTAAACTTTTAATCCTTAACTTGCATTAAATTTACATTAGCCCTGTGGCCATGTAATTAAATAACTTGTTTTTTAATATCTAATTTGCCTCTTCATTGTCATAAAAGTGTTTTTAAGAGTTTTTACTATGAGTATGATTCAATTGCGTTGTTTACCCCTGTTGATCCAATGGATTGTAATATGAATATATCCTACCTCTAGTAACTAATTTCAAAGTTTTTACTAATTAACTATGCAAATAATTGAGTATTTTTGAGTGATTTGAGGTGCAAAAAATGGTACAAATGGGAATATGAGATTGTTTAATATACATAATTGTAATGAACAATCATCTACTGAATTGGTAAAGTATGGCAGAAGGTCATCCACTGCAAGGATCCCAATTAACGGAGGCTTGGCGTTGGCTCCAAGGCACAACAAACCAAAATTGAAGTTGAAATTCTCCTTTAAGAATTAAAAATGCTTTTGTGAGGAAAAGCTTAAAAATTGATGTTTAATTTTAAGATGGGTCTCTCTTGTAGACTAAGGTCTATTTTATACCAAACATCTGAATTAGCACAAGACAGAGGAGGTGTTGGGAATTGCCCTAATATGGGTGAAGCTTAACTTTGGAGTTACACTTTATTTTTTTTAATAATTAATATTGACTTGTTTATTGCTATCAGCATCATTTAATATTTGATGTTAAATGTTTAATTAGAATTGAAGCCTGAAATTATTATAATTTAATAATGATATTTTATAAAGCTTAAGGCCCAAAACCTCTAGTATCTTATACTACCAAGCATTAAGCAATTTCACATAATAACGCAAAGTATACAGCCTAATTAATTCTGTTAATTCCCCATTAATGCTCCACTGGCCAAAGAGATAGGGATGAATGCTCAATTTGATTTAAATTTTGAATTATGCATATGGTTAAAAACAGTATTTACCTCCATTTCATCATCTCATTAACTTTAAACTACCCTTTATAACAAACTCTAAACTGATTTACATGACAGATAATAGAAACATAGCTGTGCTACCTTTGGTGATCTCATTCCATTCTTCAATGTTGAATCCGGATCTACTCCCAATCTGAACCTGGACTGTGCCATCATCTTTTATATTTTTTTAGTACTAGATGGTCCCAACCCAAGGGGGGATTCATCGATGTATCATCTTTTATAGTTATGAATATAATTCCACCCCTAACGCGTTGTATGCACCTATCCTTTATCACAAAAAATTTTCTCCTTTAGTACTTTAAATAGTATTAACTTTTTTATGTAAAAGATACCTTTTACTCCATTTATTTTTATATAAGGTAAAGGTTCATTTAGCCCTTTGGCGTAGCTGAACCTAAAACAAAGATTAGTGATATTACTGCTTAGCCATTCTATACAGTAAGCTTATATGTTTGACCAGCAAAATGTTGAACTGTGAAAGTAGCGCGTAAAGGAATCTCGCACTAAAGTTAGGGAAACACACCAATGGGTTTGGCAAAATTCTGGCATACTGTCAAAATTTTAAAATCTCTTATAAATTTATGGATATACTCAACAATACACAACTAAGAGATCTGGAGTTGCACATCAAAAGGGAATTACACCAAGCTCCAAAATCTTGGTTACAAAAAATTAATCATAACTAAATAGAAAAATCTGCACTTAACTCAAATTGTCATATAAAACCCTTTTATAAATTGTTGCTGTTTAGTATTGAGAAAGAGCAGATCATATTTTTTGGAACTATAGAATGGGCAGATCTCATTAAAATTGTAGTGGATCAGCAGGATAATCTTTATGTTAATGTCATCTACAGTGTATATGGTGGATTGGCAGACTGGATCCTAAAAGATTATTTATATAAGTTCCACTAGAACGCAGAGAGCAGTTGGATTGGTGGATTGTGATGTTTGCTCCATAGATACCTAAACTAATTTGTAGATTTCATTGTGCATCACTATTTACCATTAGTAAAAAATAAAGCAAAGGTTGGGGGAAGTCTCCATGGTAAACAACTTGAATCAGGTAATTTATTTAAAGTAAAGAATAGTATACTAAAGAAATAAACTGGCACATACCCAAGTTGTTAGTTGTCTATATAATAGGGTGTAGAAACTAAGTAAAAAGAATAGAAGTTTGTAAGCAGCTAAGCCTTTGCGGGAACCCTAATTGTGCAGGTTGGGCTTAGTGCTTTGGGTTGAGGAGAGGATTCATAGAGCTCAGATCAAGTATTGAACTTTATATTGTTATTGCCAAATCAGAGAGAAACTCATTTGATAATACTGATCTTGAACAGATTTTGACATATAGATAAGCTACTATTATAAAGTTTCTTTAGAACTGTACTATAGATAATAAATTAATCAATTGAACATCAATGGTAATCTGGGTGATCTTCAAATTTGATCTACAATTTGGACTAAAAATAGCAACCTGATCTAGATTTTAGATAAGATAAAGCTTATATGGGTTTTTGGTTGAGTTTGGGTAATTTCTTAAGACTTGTTGATGTTTTAGCCAACCTTGAGGTGTTTCATGGTTTCTTCAAGAGACTCCTAGTTTAAAACACCTCTCTGCACACCCTTAAATCAATTTTAGAGATCAGAAGAAATGATGGCAGAGCCATTGGTTCTTTTGGATCCAAGGAAGTAACAAACCGCTCATCCATCACATAAGCTAGGTCACTGATCAGGGAAAGAGTCTGTACTGGGAGCTTGGTACCCTTCTTTCTCATGTGAAGAGACTGCTCCCTATCCAGCCAAAGAGGCTGCTCACCGGGACTTACAGACTTGATACTTCATTGAGTTGCAATTAGGAATTATTTTTAGGTCATTTGCCACTATGTTCAATTGGGATAATTGGATCTTTATCTTAGAAAGAGCTTAAAAAGTAAGGGTCATGCCTGTTCATTCCATACTTAACAGCCCTCTTAAAGATATTGTCCTTATTTTTTAGTATTAGACAATTGTGAGGTTTTATGTTAATTGTGCATTAAGCTTCAAGAGGTCTCAATTACATTATAAGATATACTTTTAAATAAAGATTTAATTTCTAGAGGGTTATAGTCAGATCCTTCTTTGATGAGGTCAAATTCAATATTTGACCAAATTAAATATAAAGTTATCACTTATTAAAACCCTGCCAGCAAGTATAAAGTTAGTTAGAAAATATCGTTAAATGGACCCTTTAATGAGATATGATTGTCAGAAAAATTAGACGTTTGACTTATTGGAAAGTTGTTCTTTTGGCGAATAGTTTAGTTATTGTTAAAAAACTCCCAGTTTTCTTCTCAGTTGAATAATCTAAACTAAATGTAACAATTTTTACTCCTAGTCCTTAGATGAATATCCTGCTTCAAATTACTAATTTTACCTTTAATCTTTGCTGAATAGGCAAATGAGATGTTGAAGTCTGCCCAAGCACTAACTCTGAATTAGTGTTATCTATTAAGTTTAGTTCACACCTTTTATAGACCTGAAAGTGGTTCTGTGGGATAGAAAGTATTTTACTAGCTAATCATCTACTAAGAAGTCTGTTAATCAGCTGAGGTGAAAATATTTTTTAAGATGGTTTATTGGATAAAAATATCAAGTCATTACTTCATGGGTTCATCATTCCTACAATTGACCAAACACTCAAAATTCAATCCTATCATGATGAAAAGATATTGAGAGAAAGATCCCCCTTGGGTTGGGACCATCTAGTACTAAAAAAAAAAAGATATTGAGAGTTCTAATAGGAAAATCATCATATAGTCAAATTGAGTTTATCTCTGCTTATCATGAATTCCCACATATCCCACTATTAGCCTCAAAGTATCATATATAAATGGTGTTAAAGAAATAAAGTATCGCTTGTTTACTAAACAAAAGTGATATTATCTCTAATTGTTATATTAATTAAAATTAATTTTATTTATGATCTACTTTTCACCCCATAATCTTTAATGGCTTCTAAGAGTCTTACCCACTTGCATCTGCCTTATTGTTAAGATCCTGGGACCAAGCACCTGCAAGCAAAATAATGTCAGGATTCTAACAATGATCTTATAAACTTAATGTAGATTATCTTGTAGATAGGTATAGGATCAAAAAAGGTGTTTATGGCTGTTTCAATATGAGGGTAGGGTGCCCCAGTGGTAAAGTATGGAATCAATGACCGCAGACTTTCAAGTTCAATCCATGTAGATGAACTTTGAGTTGGGGGTGGGGGTGGAAGGTGAGTCAATAGGACGTACAGCTACCAACCTGAAGGTTGCAGGTTCAATTTCCACCCTTTGCATATCGATTGGGGTTCCAGCTGAAGGAAGCTATTGGTAGTTAGTAGGTCTAATAACACGAGAACCTTACCCATGACATAACCAGAAAAATCTGAGTCCCGATTTGGAGGTGGAAGAACTTTCTTCAATGGAGTTTCCCCTTCTCAGGTTTCATGTCAATTCTTTATTTTTCTCTTTTCAGTAATGCCTATCCCATGGTCGGCTTGCCTTAACTAAATAAAACCTTGAGTAGGGAGACTAATTATAACTGTGTTGGCGTAGTGTACCATTGCCTGAACCAAGATAGCAAATAGCAAGGTGGTCCACAGAGTTCCCGGCCTATCAGAGTGCTGCACACATAAGTTTACTGGAACTAATTAAACTTCCCCATTTATTTTTCTTTACATATTTTTACAAATAATCAATGTGGTATTGTCCCATAGGTTGGCCACCTCAAAATAAATATAACACTGTTGTTAACGTTTATCCAGTAAGTAACAGAGAAGTTATAGAGAATAGTGACCAACTTTATAAACATGCTAAAAATCAAATGGCACTTAAAAAGTGCTGAAAATATCTTTGTAGACAATTTATCATTACTGTTATCAGGATTCTCCCTTTATTGAAGGAAATCTGTAATAGGGGTTCTGCTCACCTATGGGCAAATGCCAGATTGGGCTCCCCATTAGCTTGGGTTGAGCCCAATCTGAAGCATCAGGGGATCAGCCCATATTATATCTAATTAAATATTAATTTGACACTGGAGACTAATGCTGAGGATGTAAAAACAATTGGGTTGTGGCAAAATCCCATTTTGACTCTTGCACCCAATCAGTAACTCTTTTGGGATTCACCAGTGACTAAAGCTGAGGATGATCCTAATCCCTTTTTCTATTAATTAGTTATTAATATTTCTCTTGCTGTTGGATATCAATGATGAGATATCTCTATCCTGATTCCTCTCTTTTATCAATCTCTGTTCAAGCCTTGAGGTCCTATAATTACCTCAAGGCTCAATTCAAATAAAGCACTATTTCTCACAAAGTTCTTTTCCTATTTTAGATTCACTTAAAGCCTTGAAGGCATATTAACTCTTTGTGGGATTTGGGTCCCTTATTTAATACAGACTGGTTTGACGTTGCTCCCCCATATACTAACAAATTGATGCACCATGCCAGGTGCCCCTGAGTTCCCTGCAAGAATTATTCCCATGGAAGGAGGAGGTGCAGTTTCTGCGGAGGGCCTATGGCCTGAAGCCTACCCTGGGCCTAAACAACCCAGGAGGTACGACCTGTCCTGGCCCCTGATCTGCCATCTTGGCGGTCTTTCCAGGATGGAAGCAGTAGATCAGTTGGGGGTTTCCCCGGAAGGTCTATCCTGAATACTGGGCAGCCAAGCCTAGGTACCCTGGCCCCTGCCTAAAGCGGGCAAGCCAGAATGGGGGGACTAAGGGCTCCCCAAAAGTGTAGGATCCGTTGGTCCAACACCATCAAACAAATTACCAGGGTTAGATCCACAATTTCAGCTCTCATGCTGTTGCCAGCTCCAATGCCAATGCCAAGTGTCATCCACAATGCCTAAACCTCTTCCTGATGCCAGCTCCATCCCCAATGCCAGCTCTTATGCCAATGCTGGGGCCACTCCCTGATGTCACTTTCCAGATCCCTCCATTGTGTTCACATTATCTACTTTGGCATGTACAACCCTGCCAGCAGGATCTAGTGCCCCCAAATTAACTCTGACCCCTATATAAGGCTTGGAGGGGTCTCTGTCAGTATTCTCCCTTTATTGGGGAAGCCAAGACTAGGGGTCACAACTCACTTATGTGAGAATGCCAGACTGGGCTCCCTATTAACTTTTGTTGAGCCCAATCTGAAGTATTGGGGATCAAGCCTGATAATATTAAAGAAATATTAATTCAACACTGGCAACTAATGATGAGTATGTCAAACAATTGAGTTGTGGCAAAATCCTATTTTTGAATCTTGCAACCAATCAGTAAAATTTTGGTATTCACCAATGACTAAAGCTGAGGATAATCCCAATCCCTTTTTAATTAGTTATTTATATTTCTCTCACTGTCCGCAATTGATGCTGAGATCTCCCTATCTTGATTCCTCACTTTTCCAATCCTGATTCTAGCCTCAAGGTCCTATATATACCTCAAGACTTTATTAAAATAAAGCTCGTTTCTCACAATCTCTTTTCCTATTTTAAATTTACTGAAAGCTTTGAAGTCCTATTAACTCTCTGGGGGCTTTGGGGCCCAGATTTAATATGGACCGGTTTGGAGCTGTTCCCACAGGTCCTAACAGCTATCATAGTTAAGCAATGTTAACAGACATATAGAATTAATTGAGAGATGTTTAGGAAAAGTAAATCTTGGATGGTATCTTCGCTATATTTAACTCCACCTTTAGTAAAAAATATATATTATCTGTCAAGATAAAGCGTAAGTAGAAAATAAAATACACCATAGGTTTGTTGACTAGTGAAAAGAGAAGAAGGAACTATTAAATACTATACCCTTAGCTATTCTACAAGTTAACTACTCAAGAGATATTCCCCATACATTCATAAGATAAGCAACATGAAAACACTTTAACTTCTACTGGCGAGAAGAAAATTAATCATGTAAAGGTATTTGATATTTACTGATGGTTTACTTCTTGAACATTCTAATATCCCAATTATTACTACTTGTTAATTTAATATTAACATTAAAAGAAGGCTCTGATTCAAATTTTAAAACACTAAGCATATGCTCACAATTTTTTCTGGAGATTTTATAAATTTAATCAATGTTATCTCTTGATATCTGCAATGTAATATTAATTAAAAGAATCAACCATACAGTTTATTATAACGTTAACTCTTTAATTTCCATCAGATTGCTACCTTTTATCATGTAAAAGGTAGTTTAACCTCAGAACACTATTAAAGTTTCTTTATATTAAGATAACTAAACTAATCCACAGAAATTGTGTACATTATTCTATAGAAATGATAACATGAAACCTCAAAAAGGAACCAAACAAATTTAAATTAAAAACAAATGACCATCATAAGGAGTTATATATTTTTGTAATGGAGAATTTTGAATCTGCAAGCTTGCTAAGCATCACAATCAAAAACATTACGACACCCTATACTGGTTTCTTTAGAATAGATATTGAACATCATAGAATATTGGCGGCAAAACCTGCAAAAATTTGACCCATCTAGTACTAAAAAAAACCTGCAAAAATTCGCCAACTTGGCGTCAAAACCCAGGCCCTAATCCAAACCCTATAGCAACCTCAGGTTGCCAACATGTGCATTCACCAGGACCATTTGCTCCCATTTAACAGCTGTAAAATCAGCAGCCATGAAGGCAGATGCTACCCTACAATATTCTGATATCAGTGTGTTCATTGCAGACCATACTGCTGACTCACCCACCTATAGCTGATCCTGACTTGACTAAGTAAAAACGTGTGAAAGATCCTTAACAGACGGTTTACCCGCCCACTTTGTGTTGGCGGCGGATTTTTATTGACACATAAAAGGCACATGTTAGTGAGATGGTTCAACCATTTAACAAATTAAAAAATACTGACCGTTGAGGACTAGCAGTATCAAATGAAAATGGAGAATCAGATGACTATAACAACCACACAAAAAAGCTTTTTGAGTTAAATAAAATCAAGGAGTAGACCAATTGGCAATGCCCCATGAGGCTAACAACTAAAAATCAGACAACTGCTATCACCTTTGATTGGTTAATTTCATACCTGAGCCTCTTCATTTGGCGCCTTTCAATCCAAAAAAGAAATATGCCAATATGATCCACCATAACCTAAGGACACGAGACAGAAACCCAGAATATGTAGACCAAGAAAATTAAAGAGAATCTGGCGCCTCTGATTGCAGTGACATCCAATTCACCAGGGGGCCGTACTTAACAAGGAATAAACCCTAAGGATACCCAAAGCCTCCATCTATGGCATCCCCCCATGCTGAGCTCGCAGTGTCAGCTCAAACCAAAAATAAACGTGCAATAACGCCATTGAGGCCTAGCAGAAATGGATGACACCTTCTTCGCCCACTAACAGCCCTCACGAATTTGCTTTGTTGCAGAGATCAAGAAGTTTAGGTCCAAGCAAGAGCACAAAGAGCCCTACCTTGCTCCCCCTAACTCCCCTAGCTCGTGCTTTTTGCATCTACTATGGCCAAAACCTCATCAAAGACTACTCCTGGTACTATTTTTAGCTACTTCAAAGCAAAAGCTAGGGCCTTCCATGTCAACACAACCATATAAAAAGTAATGGCGAGCCACTACATTAATGTGAGTTTCACAAAACCCAGTAGATGTAGACAGTGCTACGTTCGCCAACATTTAATCCCATGCGGCTCCCTAAGAATAATTAGGATCAGGTCAAATCTCAAGAAGATCTCCTGTGTAACCTTCTCAAACCTGCTAAGAATTGCTGACCCAGAACCCTTAAGATTGCAATCCAATGAGGTCTAGTATAATTTGAATTTTATCCTATTGGTGGACTCCAGCGTGTTATTGTACTATGCTCCAATCCAAGGGCTCTTGTTGCCAGAGCGTCTTTCATTTCCAAATTACAGTAGCCCAAAATATAGAGGTTATACCATGAGTCTCTGTCATCAAATCTTGCTCTAAGATTTTCTTTTTAAATGCCAATCAAGAATGACATTGCTGCTCATGGTGCAATGCCCTGGGTTACCTCTACAACGCTTTCAACACACACAAACAATCCTTGTTGACCACCAGCGCCCCCCTCACTGTGGTCCAGAAAATATTCCATGCAGCAGCAATCCCTCAACAAAACCATTGAGTTCTGGTAGAGGATCTGTCCCAAAATTTTCTCCATATGACAGTTAAGAATGTGCAACTGACCATGCAGCAATACCCTCTAGGCGTTAAGGCCCTTTTATCAGTAGGGACCCCTCTAATTTACTGACCTATTACCAGTGCGACCAAGTGCAAGCACTCAGACCCCACCAAATTCAGAAGATGCCGCCATGATGGACATCAATATTGCAGGCTTGCCCCACACCAACTTTGCTGCATAAGAGTTATACTCAACCACAAGGAATACCTGTTACTCCTAGGCAACAGTTTCCTCCAATCAAGGGAAAATACCTAGAGCCCTCACTTGAGGCTGACATCCCAACCTATTGTTTTCCCATAAACCAACCACATTGCATCTCAGACCTCTTTCTTGGTTCTTAAGAAGGTGGAAATGGAAAAAGACAGCTTGGCTAAAGCCCAGATGGAGGAGCTCAGGTGAAAACCTGAAAGATTCTTCCTATAAAGGCAATGAGGGAGTCATAATGATATGGATCACTGGCTCCTTAACCCCTCTACCCAGAACAGCCACACACTCCTTGGAGCTCCACTAATATTGCCGCCAAAAGTTAAGCTCAGAGACTTAAAACAAGCTGCCTCACAGATCCAGTCATATGTGCTGGCAACCCTACAGTATACAAAAGGGCCAACTATGTGGACTCATAAGGGAACCCTGTTTTACAGTCCATTTAAACCTGCAGACTTCAAGATTGCAAGCGGAGAGACCGCCTGCTATGCAATTTTAAGTTGACTTGTGTGGAAATTACAGCTGTCTAAGAACCTCACGTCCCTACACTCTGAGATAGAAGCATTAGATAAACAATATTGAGTTAGCTCCTGTTGGACAACCTATGCAGCCCTTAATACCTCTAATCACTCATGTGAAACCCCACCCGTTTACACCACCTTGACAAACGCCTAATTTGTCCAAGTTATCCGCTCCTGAGTTCTCCTTCTGAGCTGCGAGTATATACCTTCCAAATGCAGTTCAAGATCAAGACTGACTACTGGAAAAACTCTCCTGGATCCAACTCCCCACAATGAAGTGCTTATAAGAGATTTCAACACCACATTGAGTCACATCCAGTAACCTTTCCCATCCCCCACCAGGTAGTATTGGCTGGGTAATACTTGACTTTAGGATTTCCTTTGGTCTAGTGGATTCACTGATGCATACACCCCTCCATATCTGGCTTATATGCATGACTCAGATCCAGTACAAAGAGAGGAAGTTCATGTCTGCGTCACAAATTGAAAAGGTCCTAAACATCCCCATGCTAGCTAATTGAGTTTATGCTCCTACAACTTGCAACAACCATTGCAATTATAGACCCCTTACGGTGGTCCTTATGACCAACCTCAGACCATTGTGACTTTTTTGGCCTAGGATCACCTTAGCAATCCTGAACAGCACTTTTTTGAGAGAGAAACTGATAAATGCATCTGTAAACCTTATACACACTTTGCCCCATTTGTGAACCCCCAAGAAAATGGGCGAAGACAAGCTTGGAGATAATGAAGGTTGCCTACAACTGCATGAAACCCCCATATCTCTGCAGCCTATGCCAAGGTCAGATGGTCCAACGCCAGAATTATGCATCTTGACAGAATCTGTCGACCAACAACTTCCCACCAATTTTTGGAAGCTTGGGAAGATGCCCAAGGGATGTACCTCCTCTAACTTGAACCTAAGAAAAAGGCGGTGAACTTCACATTGTCGTGTTACTACTCTTAATGAGTATGACCCACCCACTTTTTTTAAGTACAAAAAGCTTTCACAAAAGCTCATAAGAATGCATTTCTAAAAGTTGGGGAATCTCATCACCACGGATAAGAAGAAAATCGTCAACAAAACCCATCAATATTTAACCCAATTTCAGCCTCTGGGGTAAACCCAGCGGATGTTTGCAATCTCATCAGACATATTAAGGTACTTTCAGTCAGTCTTTCAGCAGATGAAAACTTCATATGCCGCTTGTACAGAAAGAAGTAATGGAAAATCTTCTCCACGCACCACGCCTAATGGCCCCTGTCCTAGATGGTATCCCATTCAAAGTGTAGTTATAAGATCCCTTAATTATTATAAAGGCCATATATCCCCTTTTTCAACCCTTTTGGCGCAATGGAAAGTAAAACCAACTTAAGAGGCTCATTTGACTCTTATTCATAAGAAAGTGAGCTGGGTGAACTTCTTGAACTGGCGACCAATATCAATATTTAGTATATACCACTAACTCTTAACTAAGCTCCTAGAAAGCTTCATGATTAAGTGGGAGGCGCCCTGCCTCACCTCACTAAACGTGGCTTCATCCTAGGGATATCATTTTAGAATAATTAAATTGAACTTCTTGTGAATCTGTCAGCCAGCTCATCCTAAACGCGTGGTTTTGTGACACTCCTTTTATGGAAAAAGTGTTTAGTTGGGTTGAGTTTATAATTTCTTGACGCCTCATTAACCCGCCTCCACATCCCACAAAGAGCTAGGAGGTGGATATTGGCGCTCTATGACCAGACTTAAACTAAAGTGCAAGCCTCAATGGGCTTTATGGTGGCAATGATGGTCAAACAAGAGTCTTCATCGTAGGGACCCACTGAGTCTGATACTGTTCAACATAGCCTTGTATCCTCTCCTGTCCCTACTCCATGAACAGCATGTATGTATTCAAGTGCCCAGAAACCCCCGCCCATGCCATAGCCTTTGTCAATGACACAGTGGTGACAGTTTAGATTGTAAAGGCCTAGACCTAATATCCAAGGCCCTTTGTGCTATTCTAAAGTATCCAGCATGAAAGTTCACTGCATAAAATATTATAATATAAGTTAACACCCCTCCTTCCCTTCTCCTTTTAGCTTGGAACCAACCCACAACACCTTCTACCACCTAGGTTTCCTCACCACACACCAAGAGTCGCAATCAAGGACACCGAGGACTATATACTTGAGGCAATGAGCTCCTGAATAGCTAGCTGGATCCGCCAGTAAATCACCCCCTCAGGGATTAGCCCTGATGGCGAACGTGCTTCTTCCATTAAAAGTATATTTCCTTGTTCACGCTTGCCCCTTCATGGACAGTTTCTACTCAAGGATTGACGTGATACTCTGTTGCTGGATATGTGGATCCAACCATCTGCCCAACTCTCTGATAACAATTTCTTAACACCGCAGCAAAGGTGTAAGTCCTGGGGACCAGCCCTTGCAACTGGATAGGGATTAACACCCCTTCAGGACGAAAAGGGGCCACAAGGCTCCAGTGGACCCTCTGTCACAACTGGGCAACCTAGCCCATGTGATAGATGAGCGCTGGGTGACTGCTTTCCCCCCCAAGGATACCCCATTCCCACCTCTTCCCCCCTCCTCACCCTAGTAAGTTTGATAGAAGGAGTCTGCAGGGAGATTGCGCACACCGGGGAGCATGGACAGGCCCCTGGGACCACCCACTCCCCAGACAAACTATATCAGAATTTTCTGGGAAAACAGCAATTCCCTTCATTGGAGCCCAGCCTGAAAATTCTGGACTGGGAGAGCTGGCCCAGACTGGCCTGTACCGGAAATCAGATCTGGATACAGCTTGGATCTTGAATCAGGGGCCAAACAACTCAGACCATCTGCACCAATGCTCCAAAACAAATCCAGGGAGTTCATCTCACGAGCAGTCTAATTGAGAGATTATTCAAGTTGCAGATAACCTAATTCAAGGACCCCTGCCTCCTGGGATGAATCCAGAACATCCAAGCCATATAAACAGGCTGACTCGGATGACCAGGACCCAGATTGGTAGTATTGACTTTGTTTGACCTCAAGGATCCAAAAAATTGCAAAAGTTTTCTTGACTTTTGTCAAAATCTGAAGCATCATTCTACCTCCCTCTGAGCCAGCCAACCAAATCCCATTGCCAAACTCCAAATGACCAATCCCTCAATACCTTCCCCATGCATAAGTTTGGTTCTTAAGGCAACTGCCCTGTCTGCGGGTAGTTGTCAGTTCATTCTCTTATCTTTCACTTAATAAAATTCGAATTCCCCACCTAGCTTGCCACGGCATCTGTCTGCTTTATTAATTTTATAAAAATTCCGTTAATTGATCCAACAAAACGCGCCATCACCCAAGTTCTAATGCCAATGTTCGCCAACTGGGTTATCCAGTTTCTTGACCCTGCCATGCAACAGAAGATCGCAAATGCAATAATCTGCCTCACCCCCAACAACATACCTGCTGCTTCAATTATTTCCAGGCATCCATTTAATAAAGACCCTCCCATCCATTCGGTTGCTGAGTCCTCCAAAACTGCTCCTCAGCTAGAGCAGCACCCAAGCACCCCTTCCCCGCCACTTGTGGACTTAGCTTCCATAAATTCCTCAGCTGCCAATGGCTCTGTCTGCCCATGGGACCTGGAGTGCCCCCTCCAGGGGAAGCTCAGCCCCAACCCCTCTCGTGGGTCTTACTCTACCTTCGCTCATACTTCCAACCATGTGGCAGCCTCTGTGCCATCCCTCACCTGCGCGCAAACACCCCTACTCAAATCCAAAGGCCAGCAACTGCAAACCCTGGAGGAGTCGTCATCCTCCCTGCCTCTCCCACTCTTGGGGGTTGCCCCCACAAAACTCGCAGTTGTCCCCAATGCAACCATCTGGTTTGCCTTGGGGTCTTTGGTATGTTACTAAACTTTTACTTTCCTCACTCCTCCTATAGAACCCCACTCTTATTAGTTAATCAGACCGCTATGCCTTTGGCATTCTAGGCCCTCCACTGGGTGCTTGAGCACCCTGACTGGGAGCCCAGTCTAGTTCTTCTTAGCTAAATCTGTGACATAATGAGCTGACCACTAATCTCAGCCTTCTTCGCCCTCCTCGCTGGCACAGGCGAAGCGTTGACCTATGCCCTCACTCTGAACGTGCTCTCCCTCTGTGACCTGGCCTTCTCCTGCTGGTCAGTGGCCTCTTTCATCTGGGCCTGCCGCCGGGCTCTGCTGAACTGGTCGCCACCCTGACAAGCTCCAGCAGCGAGCACCACTCCATCAGTTAACGTGATAGGGTTGGGGGTTCCCCCTGTCCCTTCTGATGAGGTGGTCGATTAAATCCTGGGCATCTTGGCAGAGCTCCAGGTGTGCCTTACTGCCAATGGTGGGAAATCGCTTCTCCCCTCTGATGCACAGCAGAGTGTGGCTCTCCTCAACGCCCTGGATGGGGATGTCCGTTGTTGGGTCATGGGATTGCTCCGCTCTGCTGCCAAGTCAGGCAACCTCACCCCCTTGTTGGAACTGGTCACTTTGGTGGTCCAGGCCCCTGAGTCAAGACCGGTGCGCCTCCTCCATCTGTTTACCTTGAGACAGACAGCCATGGACTTACCCTCCCTTATTGAGGCCTTTGCAGTCCTGGCTCCCAGTGTACCCATCCCTGCCAAAATCTCAATCTCCACTTTCCGTGCTGCCTTGGACCCCACCGCGGCAGACCACACAGCTTGGGACCCTCTCCCTGGATCCTTGAAAGTTGCATTCTCTGTGGCCCATGCAATTGGGTCCAGGCCCTTTCACACCCCCATGTGTCCCGCCACCACCCCAAGGTACCCCATACCACACCTCCCCCTGCCAGTGGTCACAGCCAAGGGAAGCACCCCCTAGATTTGCTGCCCTTTGCTCCCCCTCGGTGGCCACCTTGGGTACCTCCCCCAGGGGAACCCCTGCCTAGCACTGCCTGCCCTCAACCTAGATCAGGAGGCTGTGTCGTTGGGTCCCCAGCGTTCAGTGTCTTCTTGATGGCACTATCGTTCCCCTGGGTGACCCCGCCTCCCCCTGAAGAGAGTGGAGCGGGCGTACACAATAACCCTCAACTACCCATTTGGTACAAGGAAGTAGCAGAGACCCCTCATCAGTCGCAATCCACCCTTGTGCCTCCAGGCCAGTCTCTCTTGATGATGGGGCATGCCCCCCTTGGCTGCCCTTTCTCTTGCTCATCCTAATAAATAGGATCAATTGTACTTACTGTTCCCCATTTCCTTTCCCTCTGAGTCAGTGGAAATCACAGTTAAAGCCCTCTTTGATACCAGAGCGGCGGGAAGCTTTGTTGACCTTATAGTGGCACAGTCCTTGGACCTAATGATGGAGGAAGCTTCATCCATCCTGGGCGCCTCATCAGAGTCCATGAAGTCCTTCTGCATCCGACGCCCATTGCACTTCTCAGTTCAGGACTTTGGATTTACTGACCACTTCCCAGCTGTACAGGATTAGCTCTACCATGTAATTTTGGGGGTGGGCTGGTGGCGCCGCCAACAAGTTCACATTAATCTTGCAACCAACTCCTTGTTGTTCACGAACCTCAAGTTTAGTGGTGAGTTTCCCTTACTAAAGACCCTTCCCCAGTGCACATCTCTCAGTTCCATCTCCCCACCTGACCCCATCCTAGTTGAACTCCCTCTAAACTTCCCCTCCTTCCTAGCCCCATATAAGGCCATCTTTGACATGTCACTGGCATCCAAGCTTCCCTCACACTCCAAATATGACTTGCCATTCCAGCTGACAGTCGATCTAGTTAAAATCAACTGCCCCCTCTACCCCTATACAGAGGAAGAGAATAGGGCACTGGGCATTTGGCTGGACGAGATGCTATAGAAGGGGTGGCTCATCAAGAAGTCCTTCCCTGTCACCTCCCCAAAGTTTTTGCTAGGAAAGCAGATGGGTCCCTGCGCCCCTGCGTCAACTATGGCCACATCAACAACATTACCATCCCCAACCCATACCATTTACCCTTAGAGCAGAGCATCGCCTAGGTCATTGCCAAGTCTCGCGTCTTCTTTAAGTTGGACTTGGTGAACGCCTTTAATCAGGTGAGGGTGGCGAGGGGTCAGGGGTGGCTCACAGCCATACGCAAATGCCAGTGGCTTTTCCAGTTCAAGGTGATGCTGTTCGGCCTGAAGAATGCACCAGCCACTTTCCAGCGCCTCATTGACGATGTGTTGAGGGACTTGCACTTCTCATATTTGGTGGCCTATATTGATGACATTTTGGTCCATTCCCCCACCCCTGAGCAACATGACAGGGATCTAGAAGCGGTAATGGCAGTCCTCCACAAGGCAGGGCTATTTGTTAAACCCTCCAAGTGTGAATTCTTCAAGGATAAGGTTACCTTCTTATAAATTTTGTCCTGAAGGATGGTCATGCTGTCCCCCTGAAAGCTGGAGGCTATTCAGTCTTGGCCCACCCCAACCTCACAAAAACAACTTTGCAGCTTTCTTGGAACTGTCACCTTTTGAAGGAATTTTCCCCTGCTCTTGACCAACTGGCAGCACCCCTGCACCCCCTCACCGGGAATAACGCCTTTTTGAATGGTCCCCCAAGAGCCAGAAGGCCTTTGAGACTATCAAGGAGGTTTTTTTTCAAAACCCCCGTCCTGCGGCATGCTGATACTTCCCATCCATTCATAGCATCCTGCGATGCCTTGTCAGTGGCAGTGAGTGCCGTGCTGCTACAGGAGCATGAGGGAGCTGAGCACCTGGTGGCCTATTAATCCCATATGTTCACTGCAACAGAGCAAGTATGGCCAATATATGACAAGGAGCTAGAAGCAGTGGCGTAGTTGCTCACCCCATTGGTGATAACTCTTGCAGGGCGCCCAGAACAAAATTACCATTCAGACAGACCATAAGGCATTGCTCTACTACCGCAAACCCCAGAAACTAGGACATCAGCAAACTCGCATATATCAGGACCTCTGTGGGTTCCATTTTAAGTATGAATTTATTAAAGGTCCCCTGAACATTTTACTGGACATGCTCAGCCAAAACCCCTTCCTGTCTCCCATTGGGGGGAAGACTGCTAGACCTTATGATTGTAGTGCCCCCCTCCCAAATCCTCTCATTGGCCCCCCTACTGTATTCTTTGCTGACTTGGACCCTGAAGCTCCACGCCTCCTTCATGTCCTCACTTCCAAAACCTGCTGCCCTGAAGGAATTGAGCTTCTTGCTGACTTAGAGGTCATGCGTCACAAGAAAGCTCTATATACTTTGCAGGATGGAACAATCTGGTTCCATGATTGGGTTTGGGTTCCCCCTCCCTACGCAGCCATGTTATTGAGGAACATCATTTCCCCCAGACAGTCAGTCACCCCAGTATCAAAAAGTGTGCGGATCTCATAAAGAAAACTTACAACTGGCTTAGGTCCTCAAAGGACATTCCCGCTTGGATCTCTCGTTGTTTCACCTGCGCCTGGGAGAAATCAGATCATTCTGGGAAGAAGAGACTGCTACACCCTTTGCCGCAGGCTGAGGGGCCATGGACCTTAGTCTCAGTGGAATTTATTGTGGAGCTCCCACCCTCCTGTGGCTCAGATGCAATCATGGTAGTCATGGAATGGTTTACCAAGTTTGCACTCTTCATCCCCTGCATCTCTTCTATTACTGAGGTGGAGACCGCAAAACTATTTGTTAACCATGTCTTTGCCATGTTTGGTCTCCCCAAGGAGATAGTGAGTGACAGGGGACCCCAGTTCATGGCCCAGTTCTGGAAAGAGTTGCTAACTCTCCCTCACATCAATCCCTGTAGATCCACTGCCTACCACCCCCAGTCCGATAGGCAGACTGAGCGGGTGAACCAGGTACTGGAACAGTACCTGAACTGCTATGCGACGGCCTCACAAGACACTTGGTCCAAGGATTTACCTCTGGCACAGTTTGCATACAACAACTATCTCCATTCATCAACCAGCTTCTCTCCCTTTGAGGCTACTCTGGGGTAAAACCCCTCTTTCCAGATTGGCCCCAACTCTCCTCAGCAGTTCCCACCACCATGGACCGCGTAAAATCTCTCCACAAGATGCACAACCTGGTTCACAAACACTTGACAAAACTTTTTGAGGACTACAAGAAGTTTGCTGATCAGAAGCGCCTTCCAGGGCAAGAGATTAAGGTTGGTTTCCTTATCATGTTAGATACCCGCAACTTTCCCCTGAAATCCCCCACCTGAAAGCTTTCAGAAAAACGCTTGGGACCCTTTGAGGTCAAGAAGGACCTAGGCAATAGAGCCTACCGCTTGAGACTGCCCGCGCACTGGGAGCAGCACAATGTCTTCCATACCTCCCTTATAACCCCCTTTAAGGGGGAAAGGTCAACATCCCCAGAGCACATTGTCATCAGGGAATCCCAGGAAGTGGAGGTGGAGGCCAATTTAGCTTCCCAGAGGTCCCGCTGATCCATTCAGTACTTGGTCGCCTGGAAAGGTTACCCTCATATGAGAACAGCTGGGTGAACGCGTGTGACTGTACAAACTGCAAGGACCTGATAGAGGAATTCCACACCTCCCACTTGACAGCCCCCACCCTCCTCAGAAGATTGTAGCTATCCTGGCCATAAAGCTACCAGAACGTCACAAGAATTATGCTTTGGTCCATGCCCCTGGGGGTGGAATCCTTCCTCTAAAAAGGGAAAGGGTAGTTTAAGTTCTGGGGACCAGCCCTTGCAACTTGATAGGGATCATCACCCCTTTCAGATGAAAAGGGGCCACAAGGCTTCAGTGGACCCTCTGTCACAGCTGAAAGACCTAGCCCATGTGATAGACGAGCGCTGGGTGACTGCCTTCCCCCCAAAGATACCCCATTCCCACCTCTTCCCCCTCCTCACCCTGGTAATTTTGATAGAAGGAGTCTGCAGGGAGATTGCGCACACCAGGGGGCATGGACAGGCCCTTGGGCCACCCACTCCCCAGACAAACTATATCAGAATTTTGGGAAAACAAAAAAATTCCCTAACATCGGAGCCCAGCCTACAAATTTCAGACTGGGGGAGCCGGTCTGGACTGGCCTGCACCAGAAATCAGATCAGGATACAGATTAGTTCTAGAATCAGGGGCCAAACAACTTGGACCATCTGCCCCAATGCTCCAAAACAGATCCAGGGAGTTTGGATTGCATGAGTAGTCTAATTGAGGGATCAGCTTGAGTCGCAAATAATCTGATCCAAGGACCCCTGCCTTCTGGATGAATCTGGAACATATAAACCATACAAACAGGCTGACTTGGATGACCAGGACCCAGATTGGTAGTATTGACTTTGTTTGGCCTCAAGAATCGAAAAATTTGCAAAAGTTTATCTTGACTTTTGTCAAAATCTAAAGCATCATTTTACCTCCCTCTGAGCCAGCCAACCAAATCCCATTGCCAAACCCCAAATGATTAATCCCTCGATACCTTACCCATGCATTCAATTTAATTCTTAAGGCAAATGCCCTGGCTGGGGGTAGTTGTCAGTTCATTCTTTTATCTTTTGCTTAATAGAATTCAAATTCCCCGCCTAGCTTGCTGCAGCCTCCATCTACCTTATTAATTTTTATAAAAATTCTGCAATTGATCTGATGAAACGTGCCATCACCCAAGTTCTCCTGCCAATGTTTGCTGACTGGACTATCCAGTCACTCAACCCAACCACGTGGCAGCGGATCACAAGTGCAATAATTTGCCTCACCCCTGATGATGAACCTTCTGCTTCATTTGTTTCTGCGCATCCATTTAATGGAGACCCTCCCATCCATTTGGTTGCCAAGTCCTCCAAAACTTCTCCCTTGGAGGAGCAGCACCTGAGCACCTCTGCCTCACTGCTCGTTGACTTGGCTTCCATAACCACCTCATCTGCTGATGACTTGGTCCACCTGTGGGACCTGGAGTGCCCGCTCCAGGAGAAGCTTGGTCCTAACCCTTCTCGTGGGTCTTATCTACCTCTGCTCACACTTCCAACCATGTGGCGGCCTCTGTTCCATCCCTCGCTGGCGCACAAACCCCCTACTCAAATCCAAAGGCCAGCAACTGCAAACCCTGGAGGAGCCGTCATCCTCCCTGCCTCTCCCACCCTTGAGGGTTGACCCCACAAAACTCGCAGTTGCCCCCAATGCAACCATCTGGTTTGCCTTTGGGGCCTTTAGTACGTTACTAAACTTTTACTTTCCTCACATCTCCCATAGAACCCCACTCTTATTAGTCACTTGAACCGCTATGCCTTCGGCATTCTGGGCCCTCCACTGGGTGCTCGCGCATTCTGACTGGGAACCCAGTCTAGTTCATCTTAGCTGAATCCATGACAAAATGTGTCCTGGAACATTTGGATACTAGAATCCAGATCTACTCAATATTGACAGGCTCCTCAAGTCCATCATCTTCTGGGATGTTACTCCAATGTCTCAGTGGGCCCCAGCCCTACGCCAAGCGTTAGCGGCCTCCCTGGGACTCTCTAGTACCTTTTCACGGCTGTCAGAGAATGGCTAACAAACCACCTGGGCAACAGCCTCAAACCTTCATTGAGTTTGTATAAAAACATGTCCTCCTGTTCCTCAAGCGAGTAGGTGCACTCATGTACCACGCTTTCTTATACAAAAGGTGTGGCCCTGGCATCAACCCCATTGAAACACCCTGGTCCATAATGAAAAGATTAACTACTAATTCCACCCTCTTGACAGTCTACCAATACGTCATCAACTCATTGAACTTCTAACCCCCCACCGTGGAGTGCAATCTACATGTGCTCTAGCAATACATCAACCACTCTACTCTATCTGAAAAATTGTCAGATATGATATAATTAGTTCTACACTGCTAAATAGTACAGAGGTTTAAAACAGTCCCATCTTCTATCATAGATTTGCCCATGATGCGCTGAGCCAATTGACAATCACCTCCATCGCTTCTTTACCTGACGCTACTTGCCCCCCTTCTATAATACTTTCTGGAAACTCCTTTGAGCAGAACCATGGGTGGGCATCAGTTCAGAACATTTTGTTTGATCAATAATCCCCAAATGCCCCAAATCTCTTAAAGTCCTGGCGTATGGTATTATGTTTTGGACTGTCCATAATTCATACCTTCTCTCTGCTTTCTATCATGTGTGGACATTACCTCACATGATACTCAACTTTAGTTCACTTTGAGATGGCCCTGAAAATCTCTACCACATTGCCAACTGCCCACAAATTTATCCAATCTGTTTCTCAGCTCTTGAGGATTATTCCCCCTCTGTATTTCAATCCATCCGCACATCCCTTCCCCCTCCTCAAGCTCTCAAGAGCTCAAATATGATCTTATTATAAATTTAGTGAATGTCCTCTTGAGTTAAATCCACTAGTATTAAAAATCATTCTACAAGGTTGTTTAAGCATTCACATCGTTTAAATTATTGCTAAGCCTTTAGTTGATTTGTGGAAAGGCATTAGAAATTTTCATGTTTCTTTTTCTTTTACATGAGATAGATTGCATATTGAAAACATTAACTTGTAAATATCTACATATACCATCCCCAAATAAATATAAATATCAACATATGACTCTTTTTTATTTACTTTACCACATTTACCTGTTAAGATAGTGTATTGGTACTCACCATAAAAAGATATGCAAGCTCTCCAAACTTAATCCTTACCAACAAACGTTAAGCTTTCAGTGTTGGGTTATCAACAAGCATAGCAGGTTTGGATGGCTCAATAAAACTCTTCAGAATCACATCCCATTATTAGTGATATCATTGGAATATGTATTGTAATATAGATATATATGCCTAAATACTTTGTCGCATAATAGATGGACAAGCATAATAATGAATTTTTTATATATGGCATTTCTGTATTAAAAAATACTGACTAGTACTATTACAAATATTATTATGTAAAAATGAGGGATAACTAATTATATTTTAAGCAAGTATATTCCATATAGCCTTTTTATAATGTAAAAGTTTTTAATTTTTACATCCTAGAAGTATAATCCTATAAAACACTATTTATAGACCAATATGTCACATGGATAGTCCTATTCATCTAGAATATCATGTAGCTAATTTTACTTACAAGTTTATACCATAAGTCATAAACCATAGCTTTATTATACCCTTTTCTTCTGAAAAACTTTATGATATTTTCTAAATCTATTAGCAGAATATTTTAATGTTTTAAAAATCAAGTACTATCTCTCCTTTTGAGACTATTAAATAGATTAATTAATATGTTCTTATGAAATAAGCTTGTTGTTAAGGGAGGATACCCCAGTGGTAGAGTATGGACCCTCTTCCACTGCCTCCCGAGTTTGATCCCAGTAATGGACTTTGGGTAGGGGACGATTTTGACTGTGTTGGTTTTGCGCGCCAATGCCCTGAACCGAGATAGCAAATAGCAAAGGCGGTCCATGGAGACCTGGCCTATCATATGCCGCGCATGGAGGTTTTCCAGGTTTTATCCTCCTTTCCCATTTTCTTCACTTCCCTAATCAGTGCGGTACCATCCCCAGGTTGGCCCACCTCAAAATAAAATTTAAAATGAAATAAGCTTGTTAGTTTACATGTAAAATATTTATGGAAGTATGTGGATTGCCATTTAATAAAGAATGACAGGGATATAGAAAGTGAAATAAAAGTATTCCTTATAGTATCAAATAATGTCTCTTGATTAGAAATATAACAAAGTATATAGATTTACAAGTTTAAATTAACAATCTCTCTTTTTTAGCACTGGGTGGTCCCAAGAAATTACAAACCTCTCCTACTGTATTGCAAGCAATAATTTCACAGAATCAAGAATGGGAAGTCCCAGTAAAGCACCATTCCTAGATCAGTGACCTATCTTATGTAATGCGTGAGTAATGGATGACTTTACTGGCCTGAAAGTATCATCCCTCTTTGCCCATTGTTTCCTTTTCTACTTTGAGAAACTTGATTAAAAGAGTCTGTAGAGAGATAGTTCAGTCTAGTTAGTCCAGCAGCACCCTAGGGCTCACCCAGCCAAGGACTGATCACTGAAAAAAACATTTGATACCCAACCCTGTCCTACACCCCATATAAGCGCAATTATGTCTATAAAAAATTATGGTATTGTTAGTTTTATGATTTGTGGTTAAAATTGAGGATTTTTCATTTTATCCTAATGTTCACTTGATAAATTCCATTAATGGGACATGTTCTCATAGAACTTGCAGCAGATGGTTATTCATCCATATGAATCCATTCAAGGTTTAGTAGAATACCTCAGAATTACTTTATGATCTGGAGTTCTGGTACAAAATTATTAAAATGTGACTGAGCCCATCAAAGCCTCTCTCCACTGGTGCACTCTTCTTAGATCACTTACTCAGGTATTTATATAGAGGCCAAGGCCCAGGCCAGTGCCTGAGCTCCCTTCCAATTCTCCCCCATCCCTACCATAAAAGCAAACTCACTCCTTAGGGTATGCTGATGGTTTATTTCTCTGATAACTTCTTTTGTATAAATCACCTTCTTTCCAAGAGCCTTCTGTGGAATCCGCCCTTCACACTTTAGAGTTACTTTGCTAATATCATCCAGAAATGCACGCCTCTATAAATAAAATTTCCCTAACGTCCATGGCATGGGTGTTACAACTACTAATTCAACAGCTTTCTGAACCAGAAACAAGTTGTTTAGACTGTGTTCCTGAAATCATGCCTGCTGTTCTGTCGCAAATGCTGTGCACACCTATATTTATGGTATTCTCTGCCAATCCTCCACTAATGTGGCAAAATGAGCCTAATCTATATAATTATACACCTCTGATCTATTTTAAATAATAATCATCAGCCGCAACTTTAAGAGCAGTTATCACCCTCACTGCCTCTCTAGCCCATGAGGGTTGCTCCATTATGACCTGCAATTGCCCCCATTTCTGCCTTCTGTCTGGTTACGGGGCCTTTGGTATGTTTTTAAACATTTTCTTCTCATGCCCATAGAATGTCTCACCACTAAGGTTTTAGGCCAACTGGCCCTTTGGAATTATGGGCCATTCGCTGATCAATAACAAACTCAGTTTGTATGGTAAGTTTTCTTCCAGTCAAATTGCACCATTACATAATAAAATGACTATTAAATTTGGCGCTCTAAACCCTTTTTCTGGATTGGATGAGGCGTTTACCTACTTAGCTGTTAGAAATTTCCAAAATTTTCAATTTATAACTCCTACTCCCTTATTAGAAGCACTGGGGTTTACCCCATAATCCCAACCTGTCATCTAATCAGGTAGAACAACCAAACGTTCCCAGATGAAGCAGGAATATTTTCCAGAAACCATGAGATAACCCTCACCCTAAAACCAGCTTACAATCCTGAAGCTATTTTGCTCTCAGATTTCATTAATGAGGATCAGGCTTAAGTCAAATTCCCATCACCTTCTGTTATGGAACAGGAAAGATTACTATGCATGCTCTCTTGGACATAGGGGCAGCTGGCAAACTTATGGACCTTGTAATTGCACAAGCTTTTGACATAGACAATGATGTAGCCCCTCCATATTGGGTGCATCCTCGCAACATATGAAGTGTAATGCTGTGCATCAGACAGTAAAATTCCCTGTGAATAGTTTCTCCTTCTGCAATAATTTTAGCCGTTTCTGATTCGTTATATTCTTTCATTCTTGATGTAGGTTGGTGGCGTCATCAACAAATGGATATCAAATATATAGCTAATTTCCTCTCCTTCACCATCTATAAGCTCGATGTATAATCCCAACTAAACCATACTCTTCCACCAGAGACCTCCCTGTGTTCCATATTACCTATCACTTCTCCCACCATAAATCATTTGTCAGACTTCCCTTCTTACTCGCCCCATACATATACTTTTTTATATGAACTTGGCCACAAGTCTTATAACTCATTCAGACTATATGCTGAAGTTTCTATTGCCAGTATACCTTTTCAAAGTATACTGGCCTTTATACACTTACACAGAGGAAGAGGACAAATCTCTTGATATCTGGTTGAAAAATATGTTAAGAAAGAGTGGTTTATAAAGAGGTCCTCTCCCATTGTTTCTCCAATTGTCTTTGCTCAGAAGGCAAAATAGTCCCTGTGGCCCCATGTAATTTAATTATATTTAGATAATGAAACAGTTCCAGACCCCTAAACCCTCCCACTGGAACAATCATTTTCGCAGGCTATTGCAAAGTTGCAGGTATTCTCCAAGCTTAATCTGTGAAAATGCCTTCAATCAAGTAAACTTCAGGAATGGGAAGGAGTGGCTCACGGTTATATGCACAAAAAGGGTTATTATTCGTTTAATGTAATGCAATCTTGGTTGATTAACGCGCTGACAACTTTCCAGAGCCTCATTGATGGTGTCCTAATTAAACATTGCTTCTCTGGCGCGTTTTCTTATAATGATACATTCAAATCTATTTGCATACTCATAAGCGACATGATAAAGACCTGGAAGTAGTAATGGCTTCCATCACAGGATGGGCCCTTCAAAAATCTCTTAAATGCAAAAAATATGATGAGGTAAACTTTCTAGGAAATATAGTATTTAACGAAGATTATGCAATTCCCATGTAAAATGAAAGAAATTAAAATCTCAGATAACCCCTTCTATCCAAAAACAGCTCTGATGCTTCCTTGGGATGACAATCTTTCTCAAGAAGTTCTATTCCTCCCTTTCTCAACTTGCAGCACCCCTCCATTCACTGACAGGCAAGAATACACTTTTCAAATGGAGATTCAAAATATTAACAGGCGTTTAACTCCTTCAAAAAGTTTTCTTTACTGCGCCAATCATGAGGCATGCAGACGTGTTTAAGCCCTTTATTGTGGTTTTTGATTCTTTTTTAGCTTCTTTAGGTGCTGTGCTCCTCCAAGAGCATGGTGGGTTTGAGAATACAGTTTACTACTTTTACTGGAAGTTCTTGGCCACTGAATAATCCAGGTCAATCTTTGCAAAGGAATGGCAGCTGTAACTTGGTCACTGACTCACTGGCGCTACTTCCTCCAAAGGGCACATCATGAGATTATTATGCACACTGACCACCATGCCCTGATGTACTACAGAAAGCCACAGAAGCTTTCCCACTGCCAAGCCCGCGCATATAGGTATTTATCTACTTTTAACCTTATGTGTGAGTTTGTAATCGGGACCTTAAATGTCTTGCCAGAATTTTAAGTAAATTGCCATGAAATCAAGCATATATGAGTCCCAGAACTCACTACTGTCGTCCCTGTCTCACAAATAATAATTCTGTTCCCACTCTCATTCTCCTTTGACAACTTGCCCATGAACGCACCACTTCTCAATTAATACTTCTGACCAACTAATCTCCCCAGGGATGTCAGACATTTGCCCTCCCAGATTTCAGATAAGAATGTTGTGGGTCAAGACTGGCCAAAAAGGGGAAATGTTGGGCATTTAAAGGTCTCCAATACTGCTAATATTGATTTAAATACTAGTAATGATTTTATCAGACAAAAGTCCCTGGCCGATTCTCAGTGGAACCCCAAAAATTGTGGTAACACTATTTCAGATACCTTGTGGGCAAAAAACACTAATTTGAGCAATCAGATTACTTCAACCATGCGGTGGAATCTGAGGCGTCCATCAGATGGATCTCCCCCAGCCACTACCAGCCCCATTTAAGCACCTACGCGGGTACCGCCCCTTTTATAGGCGTGGTGGGGGTCCCCAAGGTGCAATATTTCATCTAGTAGGATTGGCTGAAATTTATTAAGTCATTACCCTGTGGGTATATCTTGCCAAATAATACCTCCCCATCCATCAGTCAATTTAAGGGAAGCAAGTTTTCTGAGCTTTAATAGGTTGAATTTTAATTTTTCTTATTTGGAATGTAATAAGCCATTCTGACTTATCATTGAATTACCTTTGACCCTCAATTCAGTTTAAATACTGATTGGTCAGATATCAAGAGGGTTTGTTTTATCTTATCCCCATGGCACATAAAAAATTTTAAAACCCTAAGTTTTTAAGTTTTTAAAGTTAATATTTTTTTATTATATTAGTGGTATCAATCCCCTTTTGTTGGATTTTGGTAAAACAAGCACCAAGCAAGAATCTCCTGAGGCCAAAATCCAACAAGGGGAATTGCATTATATGATGACCTGGAATCCAGATCCCACAAGCGGACTCACTATGCCATCAAGAATAGGGTAATTTTTCTCCAGAGAATGAGCTTGGGTTTTTTCAACCCTCTGTGACCAAGTGATTTAAGGGCACCATGATCCATAACTGTGGATTACCCTGGGTTCAATATGTTTGTGAATTGGGTACATGATGCATAAATGGCTAGATCCTAAGAGGATTATCTAATGGATTTCTTTTTGCTAGTATGTGCACGTTCTAAATCTAATAGATATGTAAAAAGGTCCTCTTGAATCCGTTGAAGCATTCAGAGGGCCCCTGTACCTCAGTATCCATCAATCTTCATTGCAGATTTGCTGCCCTCCAGGTTTATTGTCATGGACGGAAAATTCCAGTTTCTGACTGCCATATAATAAAATTATTATTTGGTGCACTGACAAGCAACCAAAGCAGCCTAACCAAGTAGGGAGAGGTTTGGGGCACTGACAGTGCCAAACATTGCCTACTACTGGTTGGTTATGCAAAGTCCTCTGGGGGTTGGTCTGACCCAACCACTTGAAAAGCTCCTCAGAACCAGATACTCAAAAAAGTTCAAAAGGTAAGCAAGGTATTCTAATCCCAAAACAACCTTTATTCTTATTCAGGCTATAAAAAATTGCCACCAACAATAGCTCTTCTGGGGAGCAATTGATAATGCTCCCCAGGAAGGGAATGCTAGGGGTAAAATTCTGAAGTGAGCTTTGTAATTGGCTGGTGCACCTTATAAAGGCCACCCTTTGGGGGCCTCACCCAAGCCATTGATTAGGCTTGTAAAAGCCTAATCTACAACTTGGGTGAGGCACAACCCAGCGCCTAAAAACGACTGAGCCAAAAGTATTTTAAAAGCGATTTGACTCAGCTTTGGAAGTCCCAATCTGATTCAAAATGCAACAATTTAGATAAACTTGATCATTACAGTTATGACGTGATCATAAGGACAACCATCATTTATCAAGTTTGCACTCTTCACTCCTTGCAACACAAAGCTTTTTTCTAATGAAATTTTGGTCCATTTTGTGACAAATTTATTCTCTATTATTGATCTCCTCAGAGAGATAATAAGTGACTTCAGACTATAATTTACTTCTGTATTCTGGAGTGCCCCTCAAGACCTCCTCTAAATCAAACCCTGCTGTACAATTGCTTATCACCCCCAATTGGATGATCAAACTTAAATTATGAACTAAAACTTGAAAAATACCTTTGATTTTATGCTTCTGCCATTCATGACCCATGGGAATTAGTGCTTCCTTAGCATAATTCGCCTAAATTAATGATATCCATGTACTATCTACTTCTCCCCTTTTGAGACCAATTTGAGATACATCATCATTCCATATTGTCACCCATCTCAATTCCACCATTTTTGCTGAAGATTAACATTTAACCATATCTGCAAAATCCACAATCTTTTACGTGAGCAACTGTAAAAGTCAATGGAAGATTTATAAGAGATTTCAGATGAAAGCACCATCTGACCATGACCTTAAAGAAGGGTCCCTAGTTATGTTGATCACCCAGTATTTATATATAAAAGTCCACCCAAAAAAGTTGGCAAGCAAACGCTCTTGGCCTTTTGAGGTGCTGAAGGTCTTGGGAATGGCACCTACTATATTAAGCTCCCCGCTCACTAGAAAAAGCACAACTTGGTCCATGTGTCTCAGTTGTCCCTGCTTAAAGGCCCCATGCCTGCATCGCCTAAACCTGTCATGGAGAGGGCTCCTAGTAGGCCAAGGTAGAGGCAATTTTGGCCTCTTAGAAAGCACTTGACTCAATCTAGTACCTATTATATCAAGAGGCTACCCCATCTACAAAAGTAGCCGTGTGAGCGCAAAAGATTGTATTAATTGTAAGGACAGGTGGAAGAGTTCCATGTATCTCACTCTGAAGCTCCTAATTCATCAGACAATTTTTACTCTCTTTGCTATGAAGCTCCCTAAGTGGCATAAAAAGTATGCCCTCATTTGTGTCCTTTGAGGCGAAATGAATCCTTTTCTAAAAAGATGATTTAAACCCAATGACCAGCCCCTCCATCTGGGTTTCAAGCAATTCCTTCACAGGAGAAAGAAGGGACCCAAGCCCCCAGTAGAGCCACTCTCTAAGATCAGTGACTAGCTCATGTGGTGGATGAGTGGTGGGTTACCGCTCTGGCTTAAAGAACCTCCCTCTCTGACTCTCATTTACTCATTTAATCTGGTAAAAATTTTGAAGGATTATTTAGAAAGGTGGTTTAGTCTAGGGGCCTCTAGAAGGACCTTAGGGCTCAACCCATGAGTGTTTGGTCACTGATAAATTCCAAGGAATTGCCTCACCCCATACAAAGCTTGCATATCAGCCCCGTACATCTGATAAGTCAGAATAGGTTGTTATTAGTAGTCCAGGTCATGTATTAAACTCATGGATAACCCATAATAATACCAATATTTGTTCAATCAATTTTAATGATAAAGAAGGTTCTCAGAAAATTGGTTGTAACAGCTCACCAGTCTGAATGAATCTTTCCAAGGTTTGTAGTATCCTAATTTATTACTCATCGCTCCAAAGTTTGCCCTCTCAATTTTTATTACATAATCCAAGATTTCTGAAGTCTCTTCCTAACCTAAAGTACTGTTCCCAACCTGGTTAACTAGGTTCCCCAAAGAGCTTAGCTACAGGCAAATTTTAAGCTCTCTCATGGTTCCCTTCCCCACCATATAGGCAAAAGTCCCTAAGGAGGATAGTCGCTAGTTATTTCTTTAGTATTTTCCTCTTAATTAAACCAAACCTTTTCCTAGTTGTTTACTGTGAATTATGACCTCCATATTTGATTTTTTGTTGTTTTAACATCATCTGGTGATGCACCCACTTTCTTTGAAGTTGCGCTATTTTTATGTAGTGGGCATCACAAATAACTTATCCAACAATTCTCCACGCTCTTGCAGAGTTCACAAACCTTTTATTTCTGATCTTGTCTTATAATATATCACGTATGCCATGAATTCCTGTAACTATAAATTATTCTGCCAATCCGCTATTAACTTAGTGCAATCCACCCATCCTATGTTCCTACATTCCATTAATCTGTCCTTTTATAATAATTAACAGCCACAAATCTTAGAAGAATTGTTACCCTTCCTGCTTCTCAGCCCAAGGGGTTACCACAGCTAACTTATCGTTGCCCCCTTCTCAGATTTCTAGCTTATTATGGGGCCTTTGGTTTATTGAACCAGTTTGCTCCTCATTTAATAACTAAAACGTTCCACCAGCAAATCACTAGATCATCTAAGCCTTTGGCATTCTGGGCCATTCCCAGGCACCAACGCACCCAGATTGTCTGGTCAGTCTTATTTGATTCATATTGTACCATGACAGCCTTTGGCAGGACCCTAAGGCTCATCCCATCCAAGGCCTAATCACTGACAATTTACAATTAATCACCCAACCCCATCCTATACCTATATAGTACCAATATGTATTTTTAAATCAGATTATGTTTTTGTTAATAATTTGAATTGTGGATCAAACTTAAAGATTGTTCAATGTAGCCCAATATAACTTAATTAATTCCATTAATGAGACAGAATCTTGCACATATGGTGCTAGTAGCTTACCCATCTGGATGAATCTGTTAAAGATTGATAGCATCCCTTTGGATTACTATTTGTTCTGGAGTTTAAGATTTCACAAATTTTATGTGATCTAAGCCCATAAAAGCATCTTTCCAACTGGTGGCACTCTTGCTGACCCACCTAATTAATGGTTTCAGCAGAGCCAAGTTGTAGTCCAGTGAATGATATCCCTCTCAATTTTCCCTTATCCTACTATAAATACAACCACCTTCTTCAATTAGGTTGCTAGTTCTTTCTTTTTTATAGCACCTTTTACAAAACCAACTCCTTGCAGTTTTACATCTATGAAATTCCCCTCCACACTTTAGTTGTTCATTTGCTAAAATCATTTAGTAATACACACTGCTATCCACAAAATTCAACCTACTATCAATAGAGTGGGCTTTACAATCCACTAATTCAAGAGTTTTCTGCGCTATAAATGAGTTGGTTACACTGTTCACCTCTGATTCTACCTGCCAATACATTTCACACACATTGTACACCTTTGGTTTGTGATATTCTTTGCTGATTTGCCACTAAGGCGGTGCAATCCACCCCAATCCATGTTCTCATAATCTTCCAATATGTTATAATCAACAGCTGCAAACCTTGGAGTTTTATTGACCTACCTGCCTCTTCTGCTCATGGAGGTGCGCCAATAAGAGCTGTGGTTGCCCCCATTACTACCTATAGATGATTATATGGCCTTTAGTATGTTATTGAACCAATATACTCCTCATTTAACCTATATAATGTCCCACCGCCAAGTCTTTAGGTCATATGAGCCCTTGGCATTCTGGGACATTTACTAGGCACTAATAAACCCAGTTTATATAACCAGTTTTTTCATTCAGCTGCATCATGACAAGTCTGAAGCACATAAATTTTGAGCTTTAAGTTTTATATATATCTGAAATGCTAAAATTGGAAGTAGGTTATCATAAAAAAGACTCTTTCTAAGTATTTAATTAATGTTATCTAATTTATTTATATAAATCTTAACGCTTTGTGAAAAGCTAGATAAATAAAGAAAAGATAAGTTAACAAATTTAATTATATCTTTTGTGAAGGTGCTTTTGGTGATTAGGAGACTATAGCAAGAATTATGTAAATGCTATAAAAATACTTACAGATTTTAAAAAGTCAAGGATCAAGTAGAAATCTAAACTCTATTTTGGGAAAATTTAAACTAATAACATAAAGTTCATTATTAGAAACTTAAATTATTTTAGAATTTGGACCATCTAGTACTGAAAAATTATTTTAAAATTTGATGTAGAGTAGCATGTAACCTGTAAGAATAGCTTAATATGCATAAACTTGTACTTTATTTTAAAAATATAACTATATATTTTAGATGACTTATTAAATTAAAAATAATTACTAAAAGCTAGTTTAAGTATTTGAAATTCAAATAATGATACCTTATAAAAATTATTTAAATAAGTTTAGTATATCTAGAATGTAGTGGAACAAGTGGGGGTTTATCCATCACAAATGCCTGCTTTGAAATTACTGGATTGGTAAGGTTAAGTGTTTGTGTGGTGGCTTAAGGGATAATTAAATATTGCTGGAAGGCACTCATATTTATTTTATTCTAGTGAAATACTTTCTGGGTACCCACTCACCTTGTAAAATATAAATAAAAAAGTAAATTTGTTATAGAAAATTGTTTGCTCTGTATCTTATAATCTATAATAGTATTTCACAATATGTCCTATTTAAACTAACAGATACAGATTGCAAATATCAGAAATATATATTGCATGTAAATTCTTAAATGGTTTGTATATCGTTACTTGGCCCTAGTTGAAGTACAGATTTATTGATTTTATAATATACATGAATAAGTTTTGCTTCTACTATTCAAAGCGTTTCAAGCTACATTTACAGCCCACTAAACATTGCTGTATTATTCATTACTGTAATTTTTATAAATATGCTTATATTGCATCAACAGTAAATATTTTATAAAACTTAACTATGCAACATAAATACTTCCAGATTTCTTATTGAAAGCTAAAGAAACTTATGTCTTTGGTAGCAAACTATTTTACCTTTTTGTGAGATATTTTTCAAGGATAAAGGATTGGCAGCAGCTCAAGAGTGAGCTGTCAACTAGTTTTTTGTTCCTCAGGATTCTGATTTTATTTTAAACTAGTGGAGTTGCCCAGCATTGCTCAGGTTTATTTATTAATCATGTCAACCAAGTGATCAAGAATAAATTAGATTTAATAACCAAAATTTAAACTTACCAAACCTACATCTAGTTAAAGCGATAACTAATAAAATGGTAATTTATACAGATATCAAAATAGCTTAAGCTTTATTGTAGAATGTAAAGAGAGGATACCCAAGTGGTAGAGTAGGACCTCTACCGCTGCCTCCCCGAGTTCGACTCCGGTACTGAACTTTGGGTAGAAGACAATTATGACTGTGTTGGCGTTGCGCACCAATGCCCCGAACCGAGATAGCAAATAGCAAAGGCGGTCCATGGAGTTCCTGGTTTATCATACGCCATGCGTGGAGGTTTTCCGGATTTTATCCTCCTTTCCCATTCATTTGATTTCCCCTCAATCGGTGTGGTATCGTCCCCAGGTCAGCCCACCTCGAATAAAATAATTTATTGTAGAACTAGCCGATTTACCCGTGCTTCGCTACGGTGTCTATAATTAAAGATTTTCAATTTGTTACTTTAGATTTTATATTATAGATAAACAAACCCACTCAGCCAAATCTAATTGCTCAATCGAATCAACCAAATTCCACCAACCACTCAGGTAAACCTAACTGAACTTATCAAAACAACCAATAACTAATCACCCTTAAACTAAACTGTGTCCGATTGACTTGATTAAAAGCCATCAACCACTCGGCCAAACAAAATAAACCTATCGAATCAATCAAATAATACCAAACTGCTACCCAAACATATCTAAATATCTAAGATCATCGTGTACGTGACATATCTTCCAAACTACTAAATCAACTTCTACTTAACTTGCCAAAAATATTTTATTAATTAGGTGAACCAAATTAGGCAGGTTTTTAAAATATATAAACCTAACATCCAGATACCCGTGCTTTGCTACGGTATTTGGTCTATCAAATGATAAGCTCACATTGTAGCCTATAGGCTGTCAGCACTACTCTCAAGCCACTCGGACTAACAGCTCCGCTGTTGCCCTAGTGGCTGGTGAGCTGATTATCCTAACTACCTAATCTATTTAACCTCTAACGCTGATTTTTATTGAGTTTCAGGTGAGCAATTTGGTGAATTATTCAATAATATTTGTCAATCTTCACCCACTCGCCCAAATAGATTGAACCCATCAGGCTCGATAATTTCAGATACGATAAGATTCGCCAATTCTCACCCACTCACCCAAATAGATTGACCCTATCAGACTCGAAGGTTTCAGATGTCAGTCAGTGAGTCAGTACATCAGTGAATGTGTTTTATTAAGTAGATAGTATACATATTATGATAAATACACCTCGATTATATTTTTTTACACTTTGATTACATTCTTTATACCTCGATTACATTTTTCTACACCTCAATTACATGATAATTAGTTAAAAGATGACATAATCCTTCTAAGGTATAAATACTGGTAATCTGAATGGTTTAAAGGTATAGCTGATCATAAGAATTTACTTCCTGCACCCAAATCACAACCAAAACCACAATTATCACCCACCCGAATGGGTGGGTGATCACAACTGTGTGAGTGATCACAACAACTAGAATAGTTGTTGTTAAGGCCTCTTAGGGCCTCAAGAGGTCATAGGCCTAGGAGGAGGGCTGGATGTAGGGTGCGCCACAGGGCGCACCACAGGGCTAAGCTCAGGGCAGTTCTTAGGACAGACCACACAATTATATATCAGCAAACTGCTAACCTTTTTTAATAAAATGGGTATCTTTAAAATTTATTTTTTGTTTTGTTCTATTAGTATAGTTATAAAATTCATAAATAATACATTTCTCAAAGCTATTTTTAAACTAAGTTAAATTATATCAGCAATTATATAAATTAAATTTTAAATACTTGTAAAAAAGACAAATATTTTGGTAATTCAGTATATTATAAACAAGTTTTATAAAGATAGGATATCCTTTGGATTAGATAGATTTGGTAATTTTTGGCTCAGTCTAAATTGAGATGCGGCAACTAATTAAAAAATGAGCTAAATGAAGGAAATGAATACAATTTAGTTTATTTGAATAACTAAGTATATTCAAGAAAAATTATAGCCATCCAAGTTAAGAGAGTATGAAACGTTTAAATGGATAGTATTTTTTCCTCAAAGAAAATGATATTGACTTTAAAAAGTATAGACTCATATATAAGCTCTACTTAATAATCTATAACCTCACACTCAGACTATTCTAGTTTAAAAACAATAAAGATAATTTTATGATAAAAAGCTATCTTAGTGTATTATATTGCCTTAAACTAAGTATATTCTTTTTTGGTCAATCCTTGAATTTACAAACAGAAAGCGCGTACCCACCAACAGGAAGACTGACGAAACCTAGTTTTTAAGTATACTTTTAATATCCGAAGTATCGCATTTTGCCACATTAGCGTAAAGCGCTGGCCCATTTTGGTAAGTACGCTTGCATCTTCCCATGTCAACAAAATGATCAATCTGGCACTTGGTTGTTTACACCAGGAGATTTTATCGAACTCTTCTGTTTTTAAAGGAAATTTTGATATTTAATTTATAAAATATAAAAGACGCTGTTTCAATGGCCAAAATTAAATTAATTTACAAAAATACTTTTATTCCTACCACTCAAACTCGTCTTACCTGATGCTTGCAGTAAATTTGCGAATCTCCCGTATCAATTCCTACCCCAAACTCTCTATGAGGAACTGACATCGGGGCTATCAGCCGACAGCACCAACCTCGTTCCTTGCTTTACAATTCTTCAAGGTTCAGAACGCCTCGCAGCACCTCGAGCTACCGCCATCTCACATTACTCCATCGTACCTTAGTACTATTTTCCCTCGTGCGTGCATTATCTCAGCGCCAGGCCACATCTGGGATCAAGTAGATAATTCATCTGTCTAGTCTGCTTCGAGTATGACTCCTCAAGGATCTTTATTGCCACACCAACGCAAAAACCGGTATGGCCGACATTGATTTTGCTTTCTTGTCCATAGCGTTTGACTGGATGCTTTCAGTTCCCACTTTCAGCCCAATCTTGCCATCTTCGGAAAAATTGGAACACCGATTTCCAACCACCCAACCACCCGCTTTATTTAGCTAAGCAAAACAATTGTTTTATCGTTTGCTAACATTTGCCACAAATATTTCTAACCAATCACGACCATATGTCAGCGCACTGCAAATTATTGAAGTAGCTGGATTCCTATTGGATGAGGTAAGCAAGAGTGGCAAGTGTGCCGCCCGCTTGACCCAATTGACCAATTAAGTAGAATCAGAAATCGAAACCTGTTTTTCATTTTTAACCGACTTCGAAAAGGAAAGGGTTCACAATTCGATCTGTATGTATATTTTTCTGTTTGTGCACACCTTACTCCGAAACTACTAGACCAATTTGGATAAATTTTTTTGAAAGAGGATGCTCCCACTTAGGTCCCATTCCAATTTGGTAAGGATTGGTATAATAAAAGAAAAAGTTTTATATGTAAGAAGTAAAAATATAAATATGATTATAATAAATTGGTGTATTGTTTTGGCAGAGCAATTAGTGGGCATTCGATTAATTTGATAGCTTTAAATCAGATATCATTTTTAAATTCTGACATCATTTTTGGTAGATAGACATCAATAGGTTTACAGTAATTAAACCTATTAAGTTAACTAAATGATTTTTAAATTAGACATTTTTATATATATTAAATTTTTATCAAAAATGATGGTAGTCAATTATGAGTCTAGTTTATCACCAGATAAACTTAATTCTGATATTGGCAAATCGATAGCTTCGAATCAACTTAGTATGATTATTTATATTAAGATTTATAGAGTTGGTGTGATTGTAAGTCTAGTATCTTGGTAGATGGACATTAATAGGTTTGCAGTAATTAAACCTATCAAATTAACTAAGTAAACATCAAACTGCATAGTTTATTCAAGGCAAGCCAATTAGGGGATGGACCAAACTGCATAGCAAAACCATTGAATCTGTTGAATCAACTAAAAAACACCAACCAATCAACCAAAAACTATATAAACCCATTGCATCAACCAATCACAAGCTGTATATATTAGACAATTACAAGTCCAATTAGGTGAGAAGATTATATTTGTGGTGAATAAGTTAGGTAGTATACAAAAAACCCTGACCAATTCTTGTGTGGAACCAGCCAATCAGAGTAATCCTTCTCCACCTCAACTCCAATTGAAAGCCTTAAATTCTAGCAACCTGACATCCTAAAACCTTTGGTGAAATAGCTCAACTTACTTGAATCTCCACCCAAGCACCCGTTTGAATTTGGTGCAGGTTCCTAAGAGAAAACCACCCCTAATTATAGACCTGAAAGGGGTTGAGGGGGAGGAAAATATTTTCCCAGCCGATCATCAACTAGGAGCTATGCTAATTATCCAAACTACCAAGCCCTTTCAAGATTACTGATTGACAAAATTAGATTTAAAATGTTGCCACATGGTTATATCATTCCAGAAGCCAATCTCACCTGCAAATCTATGCTTTATCAAGATGATACGCCTCTCCAGAGAAGTAATAGCATAAATCTTTATTAAAACTAAATTGATAGGCCACCTCACCTATTCTAAATTCTGATGCCTTCTCATTTTTAGCCCTGACTTACCTTAGATACAAGGAGTTGCCATTACAATAAGGGATTGCTTCTTACCCCCAAGTTAAATTAATGTTATTATAAATCTATCAACTTATTTCCGTTTAAAATCAATATAAATTAAATTTATGGTCAACTTCTACCCAAATTCTTGGTAGAAGTTGCAAGTTTTTACACTCCCTAATCTGCTAATATTGTTGAAATCTTGTGCAGTAACATTTGTGGGCATAAAATTAACCAAGATTCCAACAAGTGAGCTCATTATAGGGCCTGTGCACCTCAAAAAATGTTCAAAAATGGAAACTGTTGGTGGGAGTGACCCTCCTAGCCTCCCCGCTGCATTTGAACTCAGGATAGTTGCTCTAGAGCAGCAGTTATCCAACACATTATCTCAATTTAAAGCACTCAAATGGTGATTTTTTAAGGCCCTTATAGTCCCAATCCTGCTATCTCAAAACCCCCTTTCAGAGACAAGTTTACTCAAGGTGAGGGTAACATTGCTGTTTCCTTTTGTGTATGAGGCTGCTATGGAAGAGACAAATAATCCTTAACTATTAAAGCACATCCTCCCCTGCTTAAGCCGCTCAGCTCAAGTGGTGATGGTTCCTTATATAGACATCCTTTGTATTTGGGCAGAGGTAAAGGAAGCACTCTTTATTGAATTTAGATTCATGCAGAGCTTATGCAGGAAATAACAGGCGTTTATGTGCCTACATCTATTAGAGGGAAAATCAGTTGCCAACTTTGTTGACAAGTTTTACAGTGCATCCAAGCCTCTCTTACTCACTAAAATGCTATCTCTGGATGACGCTGTTGCTACCATCCTGAATAAATAGCCTCTTACCCCTCTTTATCCAGGTATATTATCACAATGAAATGCTCCAAGAGGAATGTTCATGATATAAAAGAGGCATTATTAGAAGTTGTGTAAGGAGAGTTTCTATAACTCTCCTGTTCACAGCGTGGTAGTGCACAGTGCACAGGGTCAATGCTAGGGAACTAGTCACCCAAATAAAAGTTACTAGAGCTCAGCAGAGGATGATAGAGCAATATTAACTTAAGCAGAGGAGTGCAATCTTTAGGGTAAATAAACAACCAAAAATGATGCAGTGCACAGAGGGAGAAGGGGTAAGCGTCCCAGGTTGGAGGGAACCTGGGCGAGCCAACAGTGCACTAGGGGATAACCTAATCATATTTGTAATGGAATGGTTAATGTAGTGTGAGACCTCCTTGAAGAGACTGTGCACAGGATCATCCAAAATGTCATAAATAAAAATGGGAAAACAGAAAAGTTTATTGTGGAAAGTTGACCAACAAGAAATGTTGGTCACAAAAAATAAATTTAAAACTCGTTGGGGTAATTCTGAGTCTTCCAAAGCAGTCCCAAGCACCAATTCACCAATAGGTAAACACTTCCATCCAAATTGGTAGAATATGCTAAAACTGACTTCACTCGAGGATTGATTGAAGTTGTACCCTACCCAAACGCATAATTTTGTAAATGGAACAGGTTTCAAACCCTCATTCCTTAATCAACCAAATCAAATCATCTTTGTAATTGAATAACTCGTCTGTTTTAATGCCTGAGCTAATACAAGGGGCTGGGCATTTTTCACCTCACTAGTACCAATCTGGGCATATTTGGCTTGTACCCAGAGTTGGTCTAAAGTGTGCTTGATGTCAGGGAGGGCCTGAGTTTCACCTTCTGGGCCTCCTGCCACACATCCTTATCCTTGGAGTTGGTGCCTACTATCAAATCATTCAACCATGACATTACCCTCTCCTCCTTCTTGGGCTCCACCCCCCTCCAGGGGCATTTGCTAAGGAGAGGTTTTTATGTGCGGAAGATAACTTTATAGCAGCAACGGATGGCCTAAACTTCGATCCTGAAGCCTCAGGAAAA